>JAOWBN010208428.1:0-14137 GCA_028565015.1 Pinguicula moranensis | reverse complement strand
CTCCATTGCATATGGCTGGGCTATAATTTGACCTCAGAGCTCCATTGCATATGGCTGGGCTTGTGCAATTGTGGGTCATATAGGCCCTTTGGATCTTTATTGGGCTGTTAAGCCATATCAACTCTGATATCATGTTAAATGTTTTAGTAGACCCGGCCCAATAGTAAATGGGCTCGGGCCTGGACCCAGCCCAACAGTAAATAGGCCCAGGCCCCTGGGTGTGAGTGCGCATATGGGCCAACTTACAATTGAATGTGAGTTACTCTATAAAAACCCTTAGTACCAATGTAATTGATTGAAAACCCACAATCTCTTATAAGTAAGACAATGTTACCTTCCACAACCCTTGTGGGATATATTCTAACATCTTTATGGGTCCGGGAGGGATTGTATATGAGAGACTTAGCTTTATCCTGCCGAGCACAGTTGTCATTTCTCTCCAACCAGCGCACATGAAAGAGTTTGAAAAATTGCTCAATCATATTTGAAGTTGTTTAACCTAACGGGTAGGCTTAGTGGTGGAGGAATTTAACTTAAGTCACTTGTAGAGCAGGAGGTCGAAGGTTAAATCCCTATTGGTTGCAAATAATTCTTTGGGTCACGACAGCGGATCAATGTCTGAGATTTCCCTTGTACACGCGGATGATCGCTTTACATGAATCCTGAATTAATGGGGTCGAAAATAGTTACAAACACCATAGTTATTCAAAAAAAAAAAGATATGAAGTTATTTTAGTCTATAGACCAAAACTTTCATTTGGTAATTGGGTGTTCGTTACTAGGGCAAGATAAGATCGAAGAGAAAACTCTCATTTTTCTTGGTATATCTGAACACGTATAATATACAAGTTAAATAGACATATTTGATAACTATATCCCCTATTTATAAGAAACCAAAATAATAAGAGATAATCTCCTATGTTACACAATATCTACACCTAATTAATATTTAATGATATAGAAAAGTGGGAATAACATCTGAAATCAGAAGATTCAACAAATAAAATTTGTCCAGGATATGCAAATAAATGACATCCACTTAGTCAGAAGAAGGTATACATGGTATGTACCATCACATAGATTTTTGATGAATGATATTGATAACTGGATGGGGTCAGTTAGTATTTGGACACAGAGAGGCCTAGATAAGAATGACTGACCATTTCCCAATTTTACTATCTTCAAGTAGGGTGGTTGAACTGATAGATTCAAACCTTGTCGAAACAAGAGGAAAACATATGTTTTCAGAAATCTAGAATCAAATAGTTGCGATAAGGGGATGCCAACACAACACTTTATCACGAGTTGGTGACCCACCGTCTCCGATTAACTAGAAATTGAAGGACTGAATTTTTAATCGATCTCTATCCCAACTCCCAGTGTCTCTGAAAGAAATTCTTATTCTTAACTTTCTTTTGTATCACTACTGGACTGTCCCGAATTTGCACCTGAATTATTGCCTGCCGAATTTCCAAGCCATCTGATGCGGGTCGTAGTTAAGCTTCTGGCTCTCTGAGTCCACCAGGCGCGTAGGCTAGGAGAACATATTGGCTTCATCGGCTACCCACCTTCAACCGAAATCCATGGCCAACACCGGCCACCGCTACTAACCCACAACTTCACATAGCCAGACCTCTCCCCAGAGGCGTGATTTTGCAAACCGGGGACGTTAGGACCCTCCACCATGGACATGCACACCACCACAGGCGAACCCCCTTAAATCACCTCCATAGCCTCATCATGTCCACCAACCAACTTGTTATTCCCCCGACAATCTACCCAACTACGCAAGGAAATCAGTGAGGGAAAAGACATAGTCACCATAGAACAACCAATTAGTGAAATAAACCCTGACCATATCTCTTTAGCGACTGAACCTATGCACGACCGCCTAGGACCAAGAAGGGCTGAAAGCATCAAATCCGGAGCAGATGGAGCGACATTCTATTTCACCAATTTTTTGGTCGCCAACAAACACAGTGAGATGTAAAGAATTTTTCGAAAACCAAGGAAAGGTAAGTGAATGTTATATCCCCCCTAAATTATCTCAAGAAGGTCTGTATTTCGGCTTTGTAAATTTGATCCTTTGAAAATTATTGAATTGTTGCTGCTAAAATTAAATAATGTGTGAATTGGCACACATAAGCTAAGCCAATGTAGCTCGCTATGGCAGAAGGGGGATGGAGTTGAAAAGGAAGGAGATGACTACAACTGGAATATTGAACAACAAAGTTTACATACCAAAGTTGAGTGTAGTGGAACCTGGAAAAGAGGCATTGCGAAATCATAAATCATGTAAAGATGCAGTCTCGAATAACAGGAGGGTGGAAGTGAAACCAAAACAGAAGATCCTGCAAGAAGTAACAACTATAAAACTAACCACATTCTTCAAAACCACCAGAGAAGACTTACTATGGCTGAAACACAATAAAGTATCATACTTGAAAGAGAAAGAAGGATGGAGAGATTTACAAAAAATGCTTAAAAAGTGGTTGATAACTCAACCTTAAAGTGAGCCCAATGGGATCACGGAAGATACTGATTTGGGAGGAAAAGGATAAAGACTTCAAAAACTTGCTGAAATTTGGATAAGGACTAGATTCAACAGTGGGTAACAAACATTAAGGAATGGACAGAACAACCCAATATCAATACAAGGCTTTGTTGGGTGAGAGTATATGGGTTACCATTCCAGACATGGACTGAGGAGATTCTTATTTATATTGGGAATGAGTTAGGAAAAATGGTAAAGATTGATGAGCTTAACAAAAAAATACTTGGAGGCACCACAGCTACGGATTGAAATAAACGTGTCTGATGACTTCAACCAAGTGCTACAGCTAGAAATTAATGGGAAATACCACTCTTTAAGGGTAGTGGAAGTTGGAGAAGAAAGATTCAAGGAGGATATCTGGCAAGAAGATTGTCTATTAGAGTCAACTACAGAGGAAAAAAATCTATCAGATGAGGAGACAAATGAACACAGGAGCATGTGGTCTGAGGAAGAGCACAGTGAGAAGGAAAATTCAAATAAATTGTTATATCCCATCTCACACATAACACCTCATAAAATCGAAGAAAGCCAGTGTAATGGAACAACAGATGAAGTCACTGATGAAGTGAACAACATAAACAAATTTCGGCAGCCAAGTAACGAGGGAGAAACACAATAACAAATGGACTGGGACAAAGAGGAAGAGTTAAAAGAAACTGAGCTGGTGCAGGAGACACAATTGGCAGTTGCGAGGAAATCTCTTGATAAAGTAGCAAAACCACCCCAGACTGAGATAACAAAAGTAAATATAGAGGCCATAAAACCAGGGGAAAGGGTCACGGGACCAACTCTCAGTGAACAGAAAGAAGAGACACAGCCTAAGAACACAACAATTACTAAGAGAACAACGGACACAATGAAAGAAGACAAGGAACTGAATGACAAATTGTGTTGTGACCTGATGGAATCTCAGAGGATAATAACAGAGAGACTGAAGTCAAGTACCAAAATGGAACATAAGAGAGAAAAAAACAAACTTCCACAAGAGCAACAATATTAGTGTCAACAGACTCCAAGAAAGCAAAAAACAGGAAATCTGGAGGCAATGGGCAACAATATGTAGAAAACCAACAACAAAAATAGAAAGAAAATAGCACAACGAGAGAATATCATAGAGGAGTGGACCAGAATATTTGAGTGTGGAAAGACATAGCTCACAAAACAGACTGCAACTGATGAGAAGAAGATTAGACCAACTCATTCCATGTATGATAGTGGAATAATGGCGGCTAATGTAAGGAACCTCATAACTGAAGCAAAAGCAATCCTGAAGTTTGGTAAAACCTTAGGCGTTACACACACGCAGGATGAAGAGAAAGTGGTAGAGGAACTTCTCAGAATAACAGCCAGGAACATATATGAAGCAAACAACAAAAATCAAGGCGAAGGAGAAAAGAATCAAAACGAGTGTGTCTAATGCAGCTACTAACATACAATGTAAGAGGAAAAGGAAGGAAAAGAGTGATAAGAAAGCTTGTAAGGCAATACAAAATCAACTTCTTATGCCTGCAATAGATAAAAAAAGACTATAACTAGGGAATTCTATGCAAGAATGTGGTATGGAAATAAGTTTGATTGGGTTTATAAAGGATCACAAGAAGTATCAGGAGGATGACTCTGCACATGGAACTTAGATAAATTTAGAAAACAATCTATGTGGGATGATAAAGGTATGTCGGGAGTCGCAGGATATTGGGAAGGAGATGTCACACCATCACACATGGTCAACATTTATGGGGTCTCGGGTCTGGCAGGCAAGAAAAGACAATGGGAATCTCTGATTCAATAGTAGTATGGCAAAGAAAAAGAAACGTGGTGCTTAATAGGAGACTATAATGCAGTTGTAGGCAGTTCAGAGAGGAATGAGTGTTCAAGAAATCAAAATGAAAGAGAAGCCACAGTGTTTAGAGAATTTACATAACGAATTAAACTGAAAGGCCTAAGGATGGCACAAAGGAAGTACACTTGGTACTTGAAATTATTGAAAGCAATGAGTAGGGTTTATAGGTTCTTTGTAAATGATGCATGACTTGAGACAGACAAAAACTAGATACAAACAGGGCTGGATAGAGAAGATTCTTACCACTGCCCGATGAAGTTAGGCACAAAAATACAGAACTGGGCCCCCAAACCGATGAAGTATGGGATATTTTCTACAAAATAGAGTATAATGCAATGGTGCATAAAATTTGGATTTAAACTGAAGTTCAAGGTCACAAGGGCTTCAAATTCAAAGAAAAACTAAAAATTCTGGAAGGGGAGATCAGATATTGGAATTTGACTAAAGGTGATGATATAAACCACCAACGACAAGGACTCATAAATAAACTGAGGGACATGGAGTTGGAAGCCAAAATTATAGATCAACTAGAACATGTGTCATAGAAAGCAGCCAACCTGAGACTAAAACTGTATGATCTAAAATCACAACAAGAAAGCATAGTATACCAAAAATCAAGGCAAACTTGGATAAAGCAAGGTGATGCAAATACAACCTTTTTTCACAACTAGATGAGAAACATAATACAAGGCATATGAGAGAATGGAAAACTGGATTGATGATGAGGAAGTTGTCAAAGAATGTTTCAGAAATCATTTTCAGGCACGATTAACAAAAACACATTAAAATAAACCCAACTTTGGAAACATACAGCTGAAGAAGTTATCCAACAAGGACAAACAGAAACTATCAGCTGCATTCAGTGAAGAAAAAATCCTAACAGTTGTGAAAACATTTGGAAGCAGAAAGAGTCCAGGCCCGGATGGCTTCAACTTTACTTTTAAGAAGCATTTCTTGCCACTAATGAAGGAGGCCATACTGAAAGTGATGAAAGAGTTCCACAAAACAGCAAGATAGTCAGGGGAAAATGCAATGTATGTTACATTGATTCCAAAGAAAAATTCTCCTTTGAAAGTGGCAGATGACAGACCGATTACTCTAAATGAGAACACATACAAAATAATCTCAAAGGTCATATCCGTAAGACTAAGCAATATATAGAGTGATATCAAAGATTCAAATGGCCTTCATAAAAGAAAGGCAGATAATTGATGAGGTGGCTATAACAAATGAAGCAATAGAGGAGATGCAGAGAAAAGGAACACAAGCAATAATATTCAATATTGATTTTGAAAAAGCTTTTGATATGGTAAACTAGAAGAACTTAGTTGACATTATGCAGAATATGGATATGCCATATTGTTGGAGGAAGTGGATAAAAGAATGCTTGCAAACAGCTACCTCATTTATCCTAATTAATGGAAGTCCAACGAAGGACTTTAGCCCTCAAAGAGGAATACGCCAAGGTGACCCTCTATCACCTCTACTATTTCTGTTAGTAGCTGAAGGACTATGAACATTGATACAACAAGTTGTGAGGTTGAACCTCTACAAACCTCTCTAGATAGGTAAGGATAAGGTAAGATTATCTCACCTTCAATTTGCGGATGATACAATACTTTTCAGTAAACCTTCATGGAAAAATGTGAGGATCATTGAAGCAATCCTACACAACTCTGAGTTGGGCTTTGGATTGAGGATTAACTTTAGCAAAAACAAGCTGATGGGAATCAATATGCCAACAACCACAGTGGAGGAGATGTCAGAGTATCAGAATTGGAACAAAGGGAAAATACCATTCAGATAAAGTTGGTGCCAATTCAAGAAGGACTGCAATGTGGAAACCAATTGTAAAATAAATTGAAAAATGGCTCAGATCTTGGGAAAATAATCAACTTTCGGTAGGAGGTAAGGTGGTGTTGATTAATTTGGTGCTATCGAGCTTGTCATCATACTAATTTCAGTGTTACCTAGCCCCTAAGACCATCATCTGAAAACTAGTCAGCCTACAAAGAAACTTCCTCTAGGGTACCTCTCATGACAACAAAACAATAGCCTGGATTGCATGGAACAAAGTATGCTTACCAGTGGACCAAGGGGGATTGGGATTAGACGGCTGGATTTATAAAAAGGCTTTGTTAGGAAAATGGGGAGGGAGAACTTTAGGATAAAAACAAGAGTTTTGGAAGGATATCATAAGATCCGAATATGGGAACAATAGGAGTATAAGAGTGGGGGTCTAAGATGAGCTAAGGGAGGAGACCAACTGGGAAGGGGTATGCAACAATTGAGGAGCTAGGTAGATGATACCATTCTAGGGTGATATACTGAAAGTCTTAGAGGAAAAGTGGTTCAAGGGCAATATTAAACTAGTAATATGAGGGGACACATGGGTAGGATTCGGGGAGAATATTTGGGTAGGGGAAAGAACATTAAAGAGCAGATTTCATAGAATATGGAGATTAGATAAACTGAGGGAACAAACCATGGCAAATCATGGAGAATGGGAGGGTGGGGAATGGAATGGAAATGAAAGTGGGAGTAGATGTCATGGCTGAATTTCTGCAAGTGAACTGCATTCAAACAAGTTGTTAGAGCGATCAAGAAGATGGAGAGCATATATTTCAACAATGCAAACAGAGTTAAAGGTATGGGACATGATGGAAAATTGGTTATGTATCATACAAACACAACATAATATTCCTACACAATCAATTCATGCTACTGGAGCCGGTTGGTGTGCACAAGGCAATGTGGAGAACAACACGGTTAGTGATGCATGGACCATCTAAAGAATGAGAAACAAAGTATATATATATTTTAACTCTGATATAGATGTTGTGCCTACATTTATATAAGTACAATCTCAATGTTGGTATTGGTTCAAAGGAAAGGAAAAAACCAATGGTTTTGTATATTCATTTATAGACTAGTTAGTCCAACCACTAGAGTGCTTGAGACACTCCATTTAAATCTCTGAGACGATATATCATCTTTTTTGGTGAATATAAAGTTTTGTTTATATAAAAATAATTTATTGAACATTTATCGCAGGGGTGGCCATTCGGAATTTCAGGACGGGAATAAGTCATTTTCGTTCCCATTACAAAAAATTTCAAGAACAAAAAATGATTTTCATTCCCGGACCAAAGTCCTGAATTCCCGAAAATTTCGAGACTTTGGAAATTTGGGAATCACGAACTTCCGAATTCTAAATTTTCCTAAACTTAAAATTCAGAACAGGAATAGGTTGTTCCCCTTCCTGTCCCAAAAATTTTTCGGGAACAAAAAACTATTCTCGTTCCCGGAATACATTCCCGAAGTCCCAAAAATTTTGAAAATTCGAGAATTATCGAATTCTTGAATCCTGAATGGCCACACCTAATAGTCGCCACCATGTGGCCAGGAGCATGACCCAAGTACTCAAGTAACTTTAAATCTTCATTGCAAATCAAAGTAATAGAATACAACATAGTACAACATTTTATCTAACTTTGCTTCATTGTATGTGACATTTGAGCATTGATGGATCAAAATATGTAAGTAGAAGCAATAAAAGAACAATTAATTTTAGAGGAGAATTTATTTAGGTTTATCTTTTATCAAACGAAAGACAATGCATTATGAGTCTCTCTCTAGGTTTTGTTTTCTCTGCCTTCTCACTAACTGGTGTGCGTTAGCCATCTCATTGTATTTAACACTTCCCAAAATCTGATTGTTACGCACCCAATTCCTCCGATTTGACAAAACCCGTGTTGCCCCCATGTCACTAGTGCGAGAGGAAGAACCAAATCTGAAGGGTAAAGTCCCTCAATCTCTTGTTGCAACTGAGCCCAAGGTTGCACCTTCGTCATCCCCGTCCCAGTTGGACTTTATTGAGCTCCCAACTATGTGTCCTTTTTAAAGGCCCGATGTCTTTAAATGGTTTAAGCCAATTTAGTAATATACGTAGAGGATATATAAGATACATATTTGTGTTGTATGTGTGAGAAAACCTGCAATCCCAAAAGAAAAGAGAAAAATAGTATTGTGTAGATCTAATTTTATTGGCGTTTGGAAGTCTGAACGTTGTCCAATTAGAGGACTCGTCTAGATACATTCTATCTGAATGAGATTGAATTCCAACGGTTGGATTGTGAGTTATTGACTGTCGAACAGATTGCTCATTTTTATGTTTTACACATTTGATGTATTGTAATTCTAGTGCCTTTGTGTTGTGCTGTACGGGTTAAAGACATGTTGTACTATGCAATCTTGCTCATTTGGTGATATTGAATTTTGGTAGATCTAAGAATTCAGTAATTTTTCACTTTTCACATTGAAGGCGTTTTTCACGTAAATCTTCCATATTGTCAGAAAAACTTAGAACAATTATTTGTATGATAGGGACCCTTCGAAGTTGTGTAATTCAATGTGGGATTGGATGAGTCAACCAATTATTTGTATGATATCAGGTTTAAAAGAGGGGTGCCCCGCAAACTATGTAAATATTTGTTTATAATAGCACCGAAAAAATTCTATGATACCTCCTACAACGTATGAGAAAAATTCAAAACCAGATATGTCAAAGAAATAGAAAATAAGCTTGTTGGATGGGCTGTGATTAGATAGGATCTATTGGCGATCGAAAAGGTACATAAAGATGTATATTTTTCATGGGCACGAAGATAAATTCATGGACTTCGAAGAAACAAAAGACCTTGAACAAAAGCAAGAAACTCATACAACAATATTTTACAACATATCAAGGATAGGAATGACAAAGAATTCAGTATTTCAGGCAAGGACAAAACATATACAACTTTGCCATCATTTTATAAGAAATCTCATACAATAAAATGAGATTGAACTAGATTTTATGATCATGGAGGATCAACTAGCAGACAACTTCAACAAAGAAATTGTTTAAGAAAAAATTGAAAAAAGAAATTTCAAAATAAGAGGGGATATTAAAATATTATTTTGTCATTAGGAAACAAAAGAATTCTCTAGAATTCTTATCAACAAGACGACGGTGGTTGAGAGTTTGCTTCGTAATTAAGAATGAATCTTCATGAAGTATCAAGATGTGAATTTCTCTAAAGCAACTTTACTCAGTATACTCTCAACTAAGTTGGGGTATGAGGGGTCTGATGTACGCGGTCTTACCCTTGTAATTGTACAAAGAGGCCGTTTCCATTTTTACGACCAATGCGGGTATCGATCCCTGGACCTCAGAGTTGTGATGTTTAGTTGATCACCACTTAAGGCACCAGGACTTAATAAAGATGTGAATTTCTCTCATGGCTTGAATTCGCAATGTAGCAGCTACATCATAACCACACCAAGTATGGAGGCCAAAATGCATGGTTTATATTCAAACTACTTCATCATGAAGAAAAATCAAGTTAGTATTATAAATAGGTCACTTCGCCTGTAATGTTTTGTGAGAGAGAGAAAAAAATAAAAATAGAAAAATAGAGTAGTAGATAAGACAAGAAATATAATTCCTTTAGTGCATAAAGAGTGGAAAATTTATTATGCCCATCATCATTCAATGTTACCGCTCTTATAATCTCAAGAACTGGAGAGAAAAGAAAAAGAGATTAGAATACTTATAAAAAGTATATTTCTTATTTTCATTAGACTCATCTCCATACCCTAACTTGGTTGGGAATATACTGGGTAGGTTGTGTGGTTGTGGTGGTATACATAGAGATTTAGGACCAGGAGATACAAAGGATATAAATCTTGAAATAATCACAATCAATACACATTTATATATAATTATATGTTTTATAACACTTTTCCTTCATTGACCGAATTTAAAGGATACATACTTTTGTAATCTCCTTTAGTAAGGATCTTTTATGGTTCTCTCGTTGAATTCTTCTGGATTTAAGAGTATGCCAAAGTTGCATTATTATAACATTCCTAAGAAAAAAACCTTGTAGGATACGAGGGTCGATTTCTAACTTTTCGAAAATTTTCAATTTCAGATCAAACCAAATACGTGTTAATTCATGTTCTAATAGCGATAGTTAAACCATACTTACCTGAATCTCGCCAAAAGTTGACAAATCCATCGAAAAATTCTCGAAACCGTGATGATGTCGTCCACGGAACCACCAAACTAGGAGGTCTCTACTCGGAGCTTTCCCTGGCTAAACTAAAGGGCTGCTAGACCCGTAATCCGGTGAAGATCACGAAGACACGATGGCGGAAGATGAATTTTCGGTCGGTCGGTGTTTTCTCTCGGTCGAAAGTTTCCTCTCACGAAGGAAATGACGGAAGACGCGTAAGAAAACTCCAAGTCCGTAAATCTCTTCTTTATCTCGTTTTATTTGCCCGAAACTAAAACCAAATCCCATTTGATTTTTTTTAATGTCATTTGGGCTTGGAAGCCTAAATGAGATTTAATTCGAGCCATATTGATGAGGGGCTTAAAGCAGAATACCTCACGATAAAAGAACCCGCAGATCTGTGGAAAAATCTCAAAAGGAGATATGATCACCAGAAAACAGTGATACTTCTGAAAGCTCATTATGATTGGTTGCATTTACGTTTACATGATTTTAAATCTGTAAGCGAATACAATTCTATCATGTTCAAAATGAGTTCTCAACTAAAATTATGTAGTGAAAAGATTACCGATGAGAACATGCTAGAAAAAACATTCTCTACTTTTCATGTCACTACTATGCTCCTGCAGCAGCCATACCGTGAAAAGGGTTTTAAGAAGCAATACAAACTGATTTCGTGTCTTCTTGTGGCTGAACAAAATAACGAGTTGCTGATGAAAAAATCATGAATCACGCCCCAGTGGTTTTGCTCCATTCTGAGAAGTGAATGCGAGTACATATAATTAAGGCCCCTGTCGTGGACGTGGTCGTGGACGTGCAAATCGGGAAAATCATCCTTATTTTCACCGCAATAATCCCAATAATGCAAATAACCACCAGAAGTAGGCAAAAAAAGATAATTTGCAAGGTCGCAACAAAAAGAATCTCAGGGCAACAAGAATATAGAAAATGTTTGTCATCGATGTGGGATGAACAATCATTGGTCCTGTACTTGTCATACGCCAAAACACCTTATAGAACTTTATCAAGCTTTAAAAGCTAAAGGGAATAATGCAAAGACAAATTTTGTCCAAAATTCAATGAAGAATGTAGAAATGAATTTTGTTCAATATGATTTCATTGATGAAAAACTTGATGTGACACATTTAGTTGTTGTCGATTTTTTTGCACATACTGATCCAATGAATAATGGCAAAAATATCTAAGTTTTTGTACTTCTCAGTATTATGTTTCATATGTTGTGTAATCGTTACTTTATGATTTCTTTTATTTTTTATTATTACTTATTCATTGAAGATATCTATAGATTTATTCAAATCAAATTAGGAAGATGCATGTCTCGCAGACAAAGCAACAACACATAGCATACTCAACAATAAAAAATATTTTATCTTCCTATTTATAAGGGAAGCATATGTTAATACAATATATGGTAGTGCAAAATCAATTGAAGGCTCCGGAAGAGCACAAATTGTACTACCACGAGGGACAATCATCACAATTGATGATGCTTTATTCTCATCTAAGTCTCGACGAAATTTATTGAGTTTTAAAGATATTCGCCGAAATGGATATTATATCAATACTATGAATGAAAAAGATGAATACTTATGTATTACATCAATTATTTTGGCTAACAAATGAATCCTTGAAAGATTACTCGTAATGTCCTCAGGATTGTATTACACAACAATTAGAATGGTTGAAAGTCTAAATACTACTAAAACTTTTAAAGTTTTCCATGACCGGTTGGGTCATCCCGGATCATTTATTATGCAAAAAATTATACAGAATTCATGTGGTCATTCAATGAAAAACCAGAACATTTTTAAAACCAGTGAATTTTTATGTGTTGCTTGCTCTCAAGGCAAATTGATTACAAGGCCTTCATTAAATAAAGTTGGGTATGAGAACCCTACTTTTTTGGAAAGAATTTAGGGAGATATATGTGTGCTTATACTCACACAATGCGGACCATTTAGATATTTTATGATTCTAATTGATGCATTAACTAAATGGTTGCATGTGTGCTTATTATCTACTCGCAATTTAGCTTTTGCAAAATTACTTATACAAATAATTTGTTTGCGAGCTCATTTTCCTGATTTTTCAATAAAGAAAATTCGTCTAGATAATGCTGATGAATTTTCATTACAAGTCTTTAATAACTATGTATGTCAATTGGAAGAACCATTGAACTTCCTGTTGCAAATGTTCATACACAAAATGGTTTGGCTGAATCATTTATTAGATGCCTCCAATTGATTGTAAGGTCAATGGTTATGCATTCTAAACTCTCCGTATCTGCTTGGGGACATGTAATTTTGCATGCGCCAGTACTTATTCGTATCAGTCCAACAAGTTATAATAATTTCTACCCGGTGCAAATAGTTTATGGTCAAGAACCAAACATTTCCCATCTAAGAATATCCGGATGTGCGTATTTGTACCAACTGCTCCTTCAGAACGCACAAAAATTGATTCTCAAAAAATGATGGGAATATATGTTAGATATGAATCTCCCTCGATAATAAAATATTTAGAACCATTAATTGGAGATTCATTTACAGCAAGATTTGCTGATTTTTATTTTGATAAATCAATTTTTACAACATTAGGGGGAGAAAATAAATAGCTGGAAAAGAATATATCATGCCATGAATCTTCACTATCGCCTTTTGATCCTCGTTCTCGCCAATGTGAATTTGAAGTTCACAAGATTATTCCTTTGCAATATTTAGCAAATCAATTGCCATATGCACTTACCGACCTGAAAACGGTAACCAAGTCTCATATATCAGCTGCAAATGTTCTAATTAAACTAAATGTCCCATAAGGACAAATTTGTACAACAAATGAGTCTAAATCACGCATGAAGCATGGAAGATCAGTCGGTTCCAAAGATGAAAATTCTCGAAAAAGAAAATGAGCAAACATAAAAGATGATCCAGAAGAGGAAATAACATCTCCAACACAGATTCTTAATATTCCAAAAGAGAAATAAAATGTCAAGCAGAGACCCGTAATACTCCAGAAGAGGCAAATGACATAAATGAAGAAATAAGGAGATCTCCATAAATTATGTCGTGATGGGAAAAGAATGGAATCGAGATGAAACAAATGTCGACGATATTTTTGTTTATAATATCGCATGTGATATAATGAAAGAGAATGAAGATATTGAACTTACATCTATGGAGGAATGTAGGCGCAAAAATGATTGGCCAAAATGAAAAGAAGTAATTGCTTAAGAACTCAGTTCTTTAGAGAAACGAGAAGCTTTTGGACAAGTAGTCCCTATACCAAAAGGTATAAAACGAGTCGGATATAAATGGGTATTTGTGCGGAAAAGAAATGAGAAAAATGAAGTCGGAAGATATAAACCACGACTTATTGTGCAAGGTTTTACCCAAAGACCAGGCATTGATTATGAAGAGACTTATTCTCCTGTGATGGATGCGATCACATTTCGTTATTTGATAAGTCTGGTAATTCATGAAAAACTTGAAATGCGGTTGATGGATGTGGTGACTGCCTATTTATATGGCTCACTAGAAAATGATATCTATATGAAAATCCCTGAAGGATTTAAAGTGCCTGAAGTACAAAGTTCAAATTTTCGAGAGACTTATTCGATTAAATTGAATAAATCTCTATATGGACTGAAACAATCTGGACGTA
>JAOWBN010208418.1:0-14139 GCA_028565015.1 Pinguicula moranensis | reverse complement strand
ACAATTTTGTGATGAACCACTAAGCTTACACTGAATGCATGGATGGTGTCGAGAATTTTATGAACAGAGATGGCTATCTATTGGAGAAGTAAGCCCTCAATGCTGGCATGAAGCTTAAACCTACAGATGACTTGAAGACAAGCAACCACGAAGCTCCTGAGGCTGTGGCAGAAAACAGAGAAAATAGGGCATTTGGTGTTGAGGAAAACAGAGCAGCCGGTGAGGCAGAAAGCCGCCAATGGGATTGTCTTTAATTGATGACTAGGTGTTGACGTGGCATCCATTTTTTTCCTTCTTGATTTTAGTATAAAAGGGGAACACGAGTTTGTAATTATTGAGAGACGCATTTTAAACTTCGATAAATACAAAAACACAAAAAGAGGGGAAACTTTTCCCACACAAAATAACCATCTCCCATTTGAATTCAATCACAACGATCTGATCAAATTCGAGGTTTTTCACATGGTATCAGAGCGATTTTAGATCCAGTTTTGTGTTTCGCATTCATCTGGCCGATTGAAATTTGAGAATTGATGGTGCGAACGGAGGAAGAAATCGTTGTTGATGAGGATGCACTTCTACTGAAGCTGAACGACAAGCAGCTTCAGAAAATGGAGGAGCTGATCGAGGAACAGTTGCAAGTTCATGGATCTGAAAGCCCTAGAATGCAACTGGTAACAATTCTTCTGACAAAATCAAACTATTTGATTTGGAATAGTGCTATGGTTTCGGCCTTGGAGGCAAAAGTTGAAAATAGGATTTATAGATGGAACTTTGAAACGACCTGATGAAAGTTCCTATCTGTTTTTGAAATGGAAGAGTGGATTAAGAGTGCTATGATTCCTGATCTAACTAAACAATTTACTTTTATAAATGATGCACAAGTGTTGTGGAAAAGCTTGGATACTCGGTTTGGTACTACAAATTTACCTCACCTGTTTGATTTGAAGAGGAGTGTAGCTATGTTGAGACAGTCCAACCAGACCGTATGTGAGCACTGATGCTCAAATCTCATCTGCCCAAGAAATTTTGGGGTGAGTGTGTGCTCACCGCCACATATCTGCTTAATAGATGGCCAAGCAAGGTTCTAGATTGGAAAACACCTTTTGAGGTTCTGTATAATAAGAAACCAGATCTTCATCATCTCCGGGTATTTGGATGTCTTTGTTTTGCAGTAGACAATACACCAGGGAAAGACAAGTTTGATCCTCGTTCTCATAGAGGTGTATTTGTTGATTATTCAAATTAGCAGAAGGGCTACAAAGTCTACCTTCCAAGCACTAGTAAAATTATATTATCCAGGGATGTGCAGTTCCATGAATCAGTTTGTCCTGCTTCTGCTTCACTGAAGGTTGATGATTCTGTCTTGCCTGATGCGCCTCGGTTTGTCATTGGAGATGAGTTCCTAGATGTTATTAAGGCAGCTGTTCCAGATCACAATGTTGTTGAGAATACACCTTTACAGGATCCCATTATTGAAGCACATGATTCTTCTTTAGGCCATGCGGCTTCTGCTCCTCAAGCTCTATCAGAGAGCTCTAGAGCCATCATCAGTTTCTATCTCTGATATACAGTCCCCAGCTCTATATCTCAGAAGAAGTACTAGGGCTCACAAACCACCTACTTGGCTTAATGATTTCCATTTCTCCACATACTGTGCACAGGACAATATTTCTGCCTCTGACTCAACATGCTACTTTTCCAGCAGGTATTGTGAGTTTGCTTCAAACTTGTTTTCTGAGCCTAAAAATTATGCTCAGGCTCAGACAAACCAGAAGTGGATTAATGTTATGCAGACTGAACTACAAGCTTTTAAGACAATGAGACATGGGAAGTCACAATGTTACCTCCTGGAAAAACGGCAATTGGTTCAAAGTGGCTTTACAAGGTGAAGTGCAAGGCTAATGGCATTGTGGATAGATACAAGGCCAGGTTAGTTGCCAAAGGCTACACACAAGTAGAAGGTGAGGATTTTGATGAGATTTTCAGCCTTGTGGCTAAGGTTGTCACGGTTAGACTTTGCCATAGCTGCAGCCAACCTGTGGGATGTGTAGCAATTGGATGTGAATAACGCTTTCCTGCACGGTACTCTTGATGAAGAAGTGTTTATGTATCCACCTCCTGGGTATGCTGGTGCTCAGAAGGGACAAGTCTGCAAGCTAAGGAAGTCTCAATACGGCCTTAAGCAGCCTCAAGGCAATGGAACCTAGACTTTACCACCGCCTTAACAGACTATGGCTTCCTGCAGTCGTATCATGATCCGTGTTTCTTCACTCTGCGTGGTTCAGATTTTCAGAACTTCCTACTAGTTTATGTGGATGATGTCCTCATTACAGGCACATCTAGTTTGGAGATCATTAAAGTTAAGGATCACATACATGCTGCTTTCTCCATCAAGGATTTGGGGGGTGCAAAATTCTTCCTTGGCATGGAGATAGCACGGTCTAGCAGTGGCATATACATCAGCCAGAAGAAGTACGTTCGTGATCTTTTAGCTGACTCTGGCTACCTAAACAGCACTCCTGCTGACACTCCTTTTCCAACAGATCTTCGGTTTGCTGCTGCTCAATTTGAAGAGTCCCCTTTGTACCACAACCCGGAGAAATACCGCAGGACAGTTGGGAGGTTTTTGTATCTAAACTACACGAGGCCTGACCTCACCTACGCTGTGCAACAACTGAGCCAATATGTTCAGGCACCTCATGATGTTCACTGGAATGCAGTGGTGCGTGTTCTGAAGTATTTAGCTAGCAACATTACACTTGGTCTCTTCTATCCGAGCTCATCTTCATTTACCCTCACTGCATACAGTGATGCAGATTGGGGGAGTTGCCGGACCACCAAGCATTCACTCACGAGTTTTGCATATTTTTGGGCGACAGAATGGTTTCCTGGAAGATCAAAAAACAACCTACCATCTCCTGCTCTTCGGCTGAGGCTGAATATAGAGCCATGGCTGCCACAGTCCGAGAGTTGCAATGGGTAGTCTTCATGCTGAAGGATTTCTTGATTGATGTTCCCTTGTCGATTTCCTTTTGGTGTGACAATAAGGCCGCTCTGTATATCACGGCCAACCCCGTATTTCATGAGAGGACCAAGCACATCGAAGTTGACTGCCACGTTGTGAGAGATCAGTTCAAGGCTAGGTTTGTGTTACCACAGCATGTTCCTACATCTGATCAGCTTGCGGACTTGTTTACTAAGGGCCTTTCTTTTGCTGCCTTCTCCCATTTGCGGTCCAAGATGAGCTTGTGGTTTGCTCATCTTGAAGCGGGGTATTGAAGAAGTCAGCCCTCAATGCTGGCATGAAGCTTAAACCTGCAGATGATTTGAAGACAAGCAACCAGGAAGTTGCTGAGGTTGCGGCAGAAAACAGTGAAAACAGAGCATTTGGTGTTGAGGAAAACAGAGCAGACGATGATGAGGCAGAAAGCCGCCAATGGGATTGTTTTTAATTGATGACTCGGCGTTGATGTGGCATCCATTTTTTCCTTCTTGTTTTTAGTATAAAAGGGGAACACAAGTTTGTAATTATTGAGAGACGCATTTTACACTTCGATAAATACAAAAACACGAAAAGAGGGGAAACTTTTCCCACGAAAAATAACCGTCTCCATTTGAATCAATCACAACGATCTGATCAAATTCGAGGTCTTTCACACTATCCTATGAAGTAGGCATGGATGAAGCATAGTGACATTAACTAAGACAAGGATACAATTTACACAAGTAATAAAAGCCTGACCTGTGGTTCGATCACTTCCTTCAATTTGTCGAACGCGAGCTGGCTCTACCCAATCATAAGCTTTGACATGTAAGGAACCATACAAAACTTTGCTCAAGACACTCATGCCAGGATGATCGTGAAGCGGAATAACGGAAGAAGTGGGAAAGCAAAATATGCACATCTGCAAGAAATATATGTGATACTTAGATCAAGAATTTAATCTCTCCTTGTAAAATATCTTTTTTCGGTGCACTTCCTCAGGTAGAGTCTAAAACTTTTCCTCATTTCAAATACTGATGCAACAGTGAGAAATACAGAAACCAAAAAGAATGATTCTTATACCAAAAAAAAAAGGTTTCACAAAAGAAACCCATTAATACTAATATTCCAGTGCAAATATCCATTATTACGATAAAGGAAAAGAATGGAGCTACAATGATCATGATAATTCTAATAGTTTTCTCACACTGAACTTTACACTGAGAAGTGATAAATGTGGTTTCAGTATTTTCTTAAAATGTTTTAGGAGAACAATTGCTAAAAGAATCAAAAGACGTACTGTGAATTTTTCTCCCTCGTGCACATCCAAGTAAGATATTGGTTGAGTCCATCGATCAACCCTGTTGAATGACATAACACCGAAAGGGCCATGACCTCTGTCATCCTGTTTACTTGCATCAGTAAGACCAACATCGGCAGGACCAATTGAGTCTGCAAATATGCATGATTTATTTTATTCTGACGATTATACTTTCCTTCGGAAAAGAGGTCTGGAGTTCCATTTGAAAGGTGAAAAAGACATTTTAAGCATGATAAGGAGGACATGGACAACAAACAAACACAAATCAATCTATGATCGGTTGAGTTTGTGAAAATGTCATAACTATAATGCAAATTATCCGCAGCATACATGCCAAAAAGAAGAGATTTAATCTGGGAGATTAAATGAAGCCTGAATATATAATGATACCAAGAGGTGAGGTGGACGTTTTGACATCTAAAGTCATTAAATGGCTCTTAGTACAGGTTATTCAACCATCTCTTCTTGGGACTTCTAATTATTGTCTGCAGACACAGCACACTAAGCAAAATTCTAAGAAAGTGGACATAAAATGCACGGAATACTATCCAAATCTCCCATCATGATTTCTTTCCTTTCACATTCTTGCATGCTTTTAAGTTTTATGCATCTTCCATCAGATGGCAATAATTTAGGATAAATATGTTAGACTAGACATATTAGGAAGGTATCCAAATCTAACCTTGTAAAAGGAAATGATCAAAGATTGATCCTATCCTTAAAATGACTTGATTACCTTGTCCTATAAATGTAAGGATACATATGAATGAAAGCTTAAGAAATTCAAAACAATCTTTTGCATCCAATACCTACAGTTAACATGGTATCAGAGCCGATGACGCGATCCTAAAGATCTAGCCACACAATACTCATCATCTACCAGTGGATCCGTCAGCCTGGCTGATGTCAACCGGCGACCAAACCCAGCCTGCTCTTCCGGCGGCATCAACTGTGAGCCCAGCCCCGGAAGCCCTGTCTCACCAATTTGTCCAACTCCTTCAACAATACAAGCCCCAAACCGAATCCAATCACCTCATCACCATCAACCTCAAACTAACAGACCACAATTATCCATTATGGAGCCGTCTCATGAAGATGGCGATCGGCGGACAAGGCAAGCTCAGCCACATCACAGCAGCCCCACCCGCCATAGATGATCCCACCTACCACACATGGGAGATCGCCGACCTGAATCTCTGCTCAAGCATTCTAGGGGTTGTTGATCCCACATTACTCGACCGATACGCCTCATTTCCCTCCGCCAAAACCCTCTGGGAGGGATTAGCCACAACTTACAACAATGGAAACGATTCCCTGCAGTTGTTTGATCTCGCTGTTCGTGCGAATAGGCAAACGCAAGGCCAGAGTTCGTTGGAAGAATTTTACACAACCTTAAAACGCCTCTGGCAGGATATGGATAGACGACAAGCCAACCCGATGCGGTGTCCGGAGGACGTGCTCATCTTCAATCGTCTCCAGTAAGAAACCCGTCTCTTTCAGTTCCTTGCCGGAGCCGATCCCAAATTCGACACCACAAAGAGAGACATCCTCAAACTCGACCCCCTGCCCTCTGTAGAAACGGCGTACGGCGCTTTCCGGCGTGAAACAACTTGCCTCTACATCCTTAATCCCGGACAACCCACCGGAGGCGAGATATCTCACGGGATCGGCGACGGTTTCACTGTGAAACCTCGGTCAGATCAGACCAAGAAACCGGCCAAATCATCATCCAGAGGTGGTGAAATTGACAGATCTAAGTTGTATTGCAGCGACTGTGAACGCTCCGGCCACGTCACCGACTAGTGTTTCAAAAAGATCGGGTTTCCCGATTGGTACTTTAAGGACAAAAGCCGAAAGCCACCTGCTGTTGGCGCCGCCACCGTGGGAAACAGTGACGACTCCACCAGCGGCGGCGGACACCAACAAGCGGCGACTGGGATCAGAGCTTTGGCCATGGCCGATGTTGTTTCAGAGGACTGCACAGGTAACGGGTTCGGGACTCTTGTCTCGAACCCTAAGTGTTTCCCTTTGAAACTTGGTCCTCTAGCTTCTTGTCCCTTTGCAGAGCAGTCCGTAAGCTTTCCAGAAATTCCGTTACGCCCCCCGGACACTTCCAAACCTTTCAATCAACCACCGACCTCTCCCAAATCTCATATACATCCCCAACACTTTGTCCATATTACCCCGAAGACCCAGACGTGTCCAAAATTTCTGTCAACCCCTCAGACTCTCCCATATTCACCCAAACCTCCCCAACAGTCCCTGTTATTCCGAAATAACACCCAGACTTTCCCAAAATTCAATCAAACACCCCACCAGTCCCACATATCTACCAAAACAACCCCACAGCTCCACCAATTCCTGAAAACACCCCCCAAAATTATCAAAAATTCCAAAACACCATCAACCTTTGCAAACCCCAAATTTTTCCGTCCCAGATGCTTTGATCTCGCCCCCACTAGTGATTATGACGGGATCCCTGCTTCTATGGCGCATTCTGCTCATACCACCTTCTCACATTCTGGGGAACAGTGGCTTATTGACTGTGGCGCCACCGTCACTATGACCAACTCCTTGGCAGATATTATTTCTCCATCTGTGCCCCGTACGAAAAATATTTAGACAGCCAATGGGGGGGTCTCTCCCGTCACTGGCGCAGAAACAATTGAGATTTCGCCCCATCTCAAATTAAAGAATTGTCTTTATGTGCCCTCTTTGTCGTGCAAGCTTCTCTCTATTAGTCATGTGAACAAGGAGTTATTGTCGTGTACTGATATATCCTCATTTTTGCTTATTGCAGGATATTCGGACCCGGGAGATCCTTGGACGTGGCACTGAGCAAGGGGGGCTGTACTATGTTGATGAGGTATCCAGTTCTGCCTTGCATGCAAAGAGCACATCTGATCAACCAGTCTGGCTATGGCATCGACGTTTAGGACATCCCTCCGCTGGTTATCTCAAATTACTTTTTCCGCATTTATACAACCCGAACACACTTCTCTCATGTGATACATGTCGTTTAGCAAAGACTCATCGTCATTCCTATCCATCAAATAATACCCGTACTCGTACTATTTTTTCCTTGATTCATTCTGATGTATGGGGACTAGCACCCGGACCTAGTACGGGTCCTTTTCGATATTTCCTGCTATTTATAGATGACTGCAGTAGGATGACATGAGTTTATTTTCTTCAATATAAATCTGAAGTGTGTGACAAATTTCGTGAGTTTTATACTATGATTGAAACCCAGTTCCACAAAAAAATCCAAATTCTCCGCTCGGACAATGGCGGTGAATTTGTCAATCAACCTATGAAACAATTTTTCTCCACCAAAGGCCTTATTCGCCAGACCACATGTTCCCACACTCCTCAACAAAATGGTGTGGCCGAACAAAAAAATTGCCTCATTCTTGAAACCACCCGCGCCATGATGATTGAGTCTACAGTCCCTCAGTCTTTCTGGCCTGAGGCTATCGCTACCGTCACCTACCTTATAAACCGCCTTCCCACCAAAATCCTCAATCTTCAAACACCTATACAACACCTAGCCACTCATACCAACATACCTGCAGCTCTCTCCCTACCACCCAAAATCTTTGGCTGCTCCACCTATGTCCATATTCCCAAATCCGCCCGAACAAAGTTCAACCCCTGTGCTCTTAAGTGTGTCTTTGTTGGGTATGGGATCAACAAAAAAGGGTATCGGTGCTATCATCCATCTACTCACCGTATGTATGTTATAATGGACTGCGACTTCCTTGAAACAGAGTACTTCTATACCACCAACTCTGCTGATCAGGGGGAGACATATGTTGATCATCTAAGTTGGTTACTGAGTCCAGTTGACATGGTTCACCGACAGGACACTCCTGAAGAAATACCTGCTCACATAGCACAGCCCTCACTGCCAACCAATCAAGATCTACCCGTGTCCGGATATCCTGAGGTAAGCATTCCTGATGATACTTCTTTACCTAACATTATACCAGGTAGTTCTTCTGATCTTGCAGCTGAACCAGAAGCACCACTAGATCAGTACATTCTCCCACACAGGAGCTCACGGGGAATTCCTCCAAAGCGCTATGAGCCTGAACATATCTCACGAGTATCCAGGTACCCTATGGCTAATCTGGCCAGGGGGAGTTTATCTTCAACAGCTCAGTTATTTATTGTTGCAGTATACTCTGAGAAAATTCCAAGAATAATGGAGGAGGCCCAGGAAAGTAGAGAATGGCATGAAGCTATGAACGATGAAATGGCCGCTCTTGAGAAAAATGGAACATGGGAGAAATGTGTGCTGCCTGCAAAAAGAAAACCCATTGGATGCAGATGGGTATTTACCATCAAACATAGAGCAGATGGCACAATTGAACGATATAAAGCCCGGTTGGTAGCCAAAGGATACACTTAAACATACGGGATCAACTACTCGGAAACCTTTTCACCGGTGGCCAAGATTGACACAATCCGAGTTCTATTTTCCATTGCTGCAAACCAAGATTGACCACTACATCAGTTTGATGTAAAAAATGCTTTTCTACATGGAGATCTGGAAGAGGAGGTATACATGGAACCACCACCCGGTTATGCAGAACAGTTTCAGAAGGGAGAAGTATGCAAATTGAAAAAAGGCTTTGTATGGTTTAAAGCAGTCCTCAAGAGCATGGTTCGGAAGATTCAGTATAGTCATGCGAAAGTATGGATATGCACAAAGCAACTCAGACCACACACTGTTCTTAAAAAGGAAAGGTAACCAGATCACTTGTCTGATTATTTATGTGGATGACATGATAATAATAGGAGATGATACTGAAGAAATCAAGAAGCTTCGGGACAACCTGTTTCGAGAATTTGAGATGAAAGATTTGGGGAGATTGAAATATTTTCTTGGAATTGAGGTCCTACGTTCATCCAGAGGGATCTTCATTTCTCAGAAAAAATATATATTAGATCTCTTAGCTGAAACAGGCTTGACAGACTGCAAGCCAGTTGATACACCGATGACCGATGATGGCAAACCATAAGCTAAGAATAGAAGATGGGTCTCCACTTGCAGATCGAGAAAAATATCAAACGACTGGTGGGAAAACTGATCTATTTGTCACATACCAGACCTGACATTGCATACTCAGTAGGAGTGGTTAGCTAATTTATGCATAAACTACAAGAAGCACATATGGAGGCAGCACTAAGGATTGTCAGGTACTTAAAAGGAACAGCAGGGCAAGGAATCAAATTTCGAAAGAATGGAAACCTGAGAATTCAAGCATATACCGACGTCGATTGGGCTGGAAGTCAAACTGATAGAAGGTCCATCTCTGGATACTTCACAATACTTGGAGGTAATCTCGTAACATGGAAAAACAATAAACAAAAGGTGGTAGCTCTTTCCAGTGCAGAAGCAGAGTTCAGGGACTTAGCAAGAGGGTTGGCTGAGATCCTATTGTTGAAAAAACTGATGGTTGAACTAGGATTTCCAGAAAATGAAGCTACTCCCCTCGTGTGTGATAACAAAGCAGTTATCAGTATTTCAGAAAATCCAGTTCAACATGATCGAACCAAGTATATTGAGGTAGATAGACACTTCATAAAAGAAAAACTGGAAGAAAAGATTGCATGTCTACCCTATATCCGATCAGAGGATCAACTAGCAGACATATTGACCAAGGCAGTAACCGGACAGTCATTTCATGAAGTCTTGCACAAGTTGGGTATCGGAGACCCGACAACCCAACTTGAGGGGAGTGTTAAACTAGACTTATTAGGAAGGTATCAAAGTCTAACCTTGTAAAAGGAAAGGATCAAAGATTGATCATTTCCTTAAAATGACTTGATTATCTTCCTAATTAGAGTACTAATTCTTGTCCTATAAATGTAAGGATGCGTATGAATGAAAGTTTAAGAAATTCAAAACAATCTTTTTTTTTTTTTTGTTAAATTCAAAACAATCTTTTGCATCCAAAACCTACAGTTAACAAAATAGTCAGGTACATTACAACCCAGTGGCACCAGATTAGCGAGTAGAGTACGAGAGCAAATTCCAAAGACCTGAAGAAATTCCTATTCTTGAAATCCACAGACTGCTTTTCCAACTCAAACCCGTTATTACAATCAGTCCACACGAATCAAAGCACACAAACATCCAGAATAACATAAGAAACTGAAACCCAAGCAAGCAACTGGTATAAAAGGTACCTACTACCTAGCAAAGTGGACAGTTTATCAATGGCGCGGGTAGAAGGTTTGGAAGGTGTAAAAGTTTCTTTGCAAAGGTTGTAGAGAGCTTGAATGGCGGAAGGCGTCGTCTTCGCTTGGGTCATCGAGAACAGCCTTCGAAACAGAAACATTACTACAACAGAAAATACTACAGCAGATGAATCACACTTGGAACTTTTAGGCGAATTTATATTTCACCACAGTAATTCTAAAATGTTGAAATTGGTTACTGGTGGATGAGACTATGAGCTTCTCTTCTCCACCAGTTTCTTCCTGACATCCATAACAAGGAAACGAAAGCATTTTCCTTGGCAAGAACCAACTTTTGTGCCTCACAGTCACCGTCACAACTTTGAATTTGACGATTTTAACTAGAGCTTTTGTGGACAAACAAAATAAAAATGTACAATAAGAATAAAAAGATAGATTTATAATTTTGAAAAAGTACGAATGGAAATAAGTCAAAAAGTCAAAATGTTGGATAATTAGGGTTATTTGCAAGTTCCACGGAAAAAGAGCTTGACTTTTTTACGGTGGAAAAGTTATTTGAAGTGTTTGCCATTTTGACTTTTGGTGAATGACTTCTGACTTTTGGTGGTGGAAAAGTAAAAAAAAAGTCCAAAAGTTAGAAGCATCTCTGGGTAGCTTCTGGAGTGCTTTTGGCGGTGACAATTTTATTTTAAATTTTAAAATTTTGACATTCTTACCCTCCTAAATAATTTAATATTTCCAAAATATCCTTAATTAGGGATAACTTTGTCATTTTCTAATTATAAGTTAAGAAAATATGTTTAGAAATAATTATCTGCAAATACTATATTTGTGATTTTTGCTGTATTAAAACATATTTTGCAAATACTTTCCAACTTATTCATGAAAACTCATTTTTTCAAAAGATCTTTTGAAAAGCAACTTTTGCATAAGTACAAGAACTTGCAAACACCCCCTTAAGACTGTTTCGAATTGAATCCGCAAAAAATAATTGTTTAATTATATTAAAAATATTATAAAATAACTACAAAAATCACAATATATATATATAAAGTCAGACGAATAACAGAGTTAAGTTCGAAAAAATCATTTTTATTCCATTATCAATAAGGGTGGGTTTGGTACGCCGCATTGGTGTTATTTGGGTTCGGGGATAACTGAGTGTTAATTGTGTGAAAAAAATAATATCCTTCGTTTGGTACAGTTCAACCAGGATAACGAAGAAACAAAACCCACCATTGGGTATTAAGTATCCGATAATAGGCTAATTACGAAATCAGGATACCAGCTCTGGATTTACAAAAACACCCCGTAAGTTTCGTATAAATGCTTGACGATTAACGAACTCTAATTTTCCTCTTCAATCCCCAATTCCCAATCTCGACTTTACAGACCAGATTTGTTCCAATGGAGCGAAATCTCTCCTCTGAAACCGAGCACGCCGTCGATCCACCGCGCCACCGCCATCGGATCCTAAACCACCACACGATTCATACCAGCACATTTTTGGTCATTTTTTAAAATTTTGACCCGATTTTAACTAGGATTTTTTTATCAGATATTTGTTCCTTTTGTTAGTAGGCGCATTTTTTGCATTTGGTTTGAAATGGGCTTTGCTATTCTTACGGAGATCTACGATTTTAGGGTTGTTCATAAAGGTTTGTATGTTGAAATGTTCGAATATTCATATGCTTACGCTTTTACAATTTTACGGAGATTAAAATTGTTCATATGTTCGAATGCTCGAATGTTCATACTTATAAATGTTCAAATGTTCATATGCTGCGTGTTGTTTGTAAATGTTCGAATCTTAACATGATAATTCTGATTTTTTCCTAAATGTTCGAATCTGAATATGAAAATTCTGTATTTCTTCTTAAATGTTCGAATTTGATGAGTTAATCTGCGTACTTGAATGTTCAAATTTGATGGATTAATCTTTGTTCCTAAATGTTTGAAAATTCTGCATTTGTTCCTAAATGTTCGAATTTGATGAGTTAATCTGTGTACCTAAATGTTCGAAGCCGATGAGTTAATATTTGTTCCTTAATGTTTGAAAATTCTTAATTTGTTCCTAAATGTTCGAAAGATAAGTTTGATGAGTTAATATGTGTACCTATGTATTCTAGTGAGTACAAACAATTACAAATGCAACAGATCCAAAAAGCTCGCACCTTCAACTAGGTTTTCTCTGAGAATGTATGTTCACGAAGGCTGGAGTTACTTGATGAATCACCCACTTTTTCCTCCGATCATAGGTTTGATGCGAACAGAGGATCCCGGTTATTTGAAGGAGAATCTGATTGTCGTGGACGACCAGCTGGATGCAAACCGCGATGTCGCTAGGCGCCTCTTTGCCATAGGTAAATCTTCCTCCTGTGTGACGGCCGAACGCTCATCCAACGCCTAGATCCATGACTTCTTCATGTAGTTTCATAGCTTAATTTTTCTATCTTGTATTTTGGCTTCTGTTGTAAGACATAAAACATGTCATTAGTTGTGGTTGCTGGAAGAATATTCAATCTTTTGTATCTTTTCTGTGTTTTTATCTGCATTTCGATTTCTACATTATGCAAGTCTTTATTAGTGGACTTTTTTAATCATTTTGTTGTTGTTATGAATTGTTTTAATCATTTCGTTATAGGATTCCTAATTGCATATACCTTTTGACCCACAAGTAAGTCTGCAGATACACAAATTCGTATTGGCCTCAACTTGTAGGCTGGTGCATCAATACCCAAAACAGCAACATCTTTATCTTGATCAAATCCAACAATTTTCGCATCATACGTGCTCTGGTCAGCCATAGTTACCCTAAAAGCAACCAAGATCAAACTTAGCAGAAATCCAAACTAGTTGTTTCATCAATTTGGAACACTGTTTTATGCATATCTAACCCCTTTGGCTGTATTCTATACAAAAAGGCCAGCAAAGAGAAAGATAGTTTCTTCAAACCCGTTTCTTGACATTATTGTTACCTCATGGATGTGCGATTAAGCTGCAAACTCTGCTGAACTTATTCTCCAGCAAGTTACATATATATGAGCTTGAATTTTTTTTTGCAAGCTTAAAATTCCATACATGTAGTCAAGATGGATAAAAAAAGAAACATGCGTTCTTGAAGATAACAAAAGCATATGTCCAGTGTAGCTTAAAGTTTCATACATGTAGTCCAAAATTTTTTAAACACACTACCAAAATTGTTCGCACAACTTCAAACATAAGCAGGAAAAAGAATAACACGTCCCCAAAATAGTTTGGAAAATTCTGCATGTTCAAGCTATCTCCCCAACAAAAAACAACTCGCAAAATTCTGCACGACCTGCTTCATTCGTACTGACAAAGTAATAATAGTGCCCAGAATGCGTAAGCAAGTGATCAACCAAACGGAGCCTATTCGGAAGGGTCAGATCTCCAATCCCTTCGAGGTGTTTCATTACCTTCGTTGTCTTTTCATTGTCGGGATCTTCAGCCATCTTTTGTTGTTGCAGGGAGACTAAGCTTTCCACCTTTTTGAATAAGTCTTCAGCACTAGACATGGTCTTCGAGGCCTTGCATGACAAACTGGGCTAATTTTTCGGCTTTGCTCTCTTGCGCCGTACACGATTTACACTTGATGCAC
>JAOWBN010208407.1:0-14140 GCA_028565015.1 Pinguicula moranensis | reverse complement strand
CCTCACCTATGCCAAAAGAATCCTTACTAGCCAACCTCTTTTTCTTCTTCTCAGTTAACTTATTACTCCTTCTGCTTTGCCAGAACCGTGCCAAAAGAATTCTTAGTCCGTCTCTTAACTCTCATAAGCTTGATTGCATTACGTTCTTTTATTCTTATTTTGCCTCTTAGCCAACATTTTACTCGTGCCAGAAGAATTCTCACTCTTCTCTTCCAAATAGTCAACACTTAATATCTTGTTTCCAATCCTGTTCTGTTGTATCATTTGTCGATATATAAGAACATTGAAGTAATGACTTACCAACTCCCTATTAGGTTTTGTTGGGAAGGCCAGAACAATCTTCCGCACCATGATTCTACTTGGCATCCCACACAATGCTTTGAAAACGTTCTTTATCCTTTTTTGTTTTAGCCTTGGCGGCCTTCGCTACAATCACTCTCACGTGGTTTCATCCACTTCATTCTAATCCCGAGCCACAATTTCTCTCATTTTATGAAACTCCCAAGAGAAATCATAAGTTCCTAACTTTTCCTTAAGCTTCGCTATTGCATCCCTTACATGCATAGCTGGGCACATACCAGAATTATGCATCAAGCTACCGCATGTGTTTGGGCTCCCTTTCCCAATATTGCCTGCTTCCATCTCCTTATCGTGAGCCCAATCTAGGGTGCCCATCCATTTGTCGTCCTCTTCATATTTTTTTGTCGGATGCAGGGTGACATCCGACTGGTAGTCTGACCTAATGCTGAGTATGAGCCAAACGCCATACGAATGCACCCCAACTGTGATCACCACCACCCACATCAACCATCTGAAATATAGGCAAAAACAGTCAGTGCTTGAATTGATGAATTGATTTTCTTGTTTCTTCTTCCGCACGATATCGAAGGAAATTGCCAGGCTTTCTCTTCTCCCCAGCTCCTGCGGTCGTCCACCAAGATCCTGCCGCTACAGGTAGTTATATTTCTTTGAAAGTTTCAAAGCTGGTGAATTAATTAATAGGTAGAAGCTGATTGTGTTGTTGGTTAGCGTTCCTAATTCCTATTAGATGATGCATTTTCTTGATTTATGCTAATAGGGTAATAGCTTGCGAGTGTTAAAAGTGAGGTGAATTTATTTGAAAACGGGAAGAAAGAAAGAAAGATGTGCACCCAAAGGTGTTTTTAATTGTGTCATGCATTTGCCTTGTTAGTGATAGAAATGATCTGTTTTTTATACTGCCTCAACATTTTACTAGGATAGACATACTTACTGAATTTTGGGATTCTAATACCTTTCTCTTAATTCTTGATGATATATTGTGTCCATGAATCTATTTTTGTGTTCTCTTATTCCTTGTGTAGGATTTTGTATCCTGAGATGAGATATCTGTGAGTCAACCATTTATAATGTGTTTTCACTGCACAAGTTTCTCTGGAAATAATGTTTTCTCTTAATGCTTGACGACAGCTCATCTCTATCCTCTTTTCTGATTGGTAGGATTGCTTCAGCTTCACCTGAAATTTCCAAAATAGCAAGGGTTTACGTCGTTTTGGCATCTGAATTCTCTCGCCTGCAAATTTGCTTTGTGACTGCAGTTCTTGAATTGAACCTGCTTCACTGGAAGTTTGCCCGGTAATGCTCCCATTATGTGTGTATTTTTCGTGTTTTCCATCGTTGTATGCCAGGCTAGGCATTTTAATTTTTGTTTCTATTTATTGATTTTATTTCACCATTCCCTTGGTTGTTATCCTGATATGTGATCTTTCCTTTCCTGCTGGTGATTTTCTATGTTTATTTGTGATGAGTTACGTTGAAATTCTATCCTATCGAGAATTGATACTTCCGTAGGTTTTCGTGGTTTCCATCGTTGTAAATTTGTCTCATATCCCATTTGTCACCAATATCTGAGGTGCTTAGTCCCTCAGTGATCTCTCCTTTGCTGCTGGTGATTTTCTATGTTTATTTGTGATGAGTTACGTTGAAATTCTTTCCTATTGAGAATCCACTTTCCATCGTTGTAAATTTGTCTCATATCCCATTTGTCACCAATATTTGAGGTGCTTTGAGCCCCTCAAGGAGTATAGAGTTGAATGCATATGCTCGATATATTGTGTCTGCTTTATACAAACTGCTACTCAATTTTTATATGAATGCTAGTGTATAGGATTATTCATATCAGCCAAACAAAAGTTATGAGGATGAGTTATGTTGGTTAAATGGAAATAGCTTCATCTTTTCTTTTACTTGATCTACAATTTCCATATTTGAATTTAGTGACAACATTGTTCACATCACTGTGAAACTAAAGCATCCTTTGCTCTTACAAGCCAGATGTTGATGAAGAATTTTTTACGCATCCCTGACCCCATTGGATCGGACTTCCAATCGGATGGCACCCTACATCCGACAGAAAAATATGAAGGGAACGACAAATGGATGAGCACCTTAGATTGGACTCAAGGAGATGGAAGCATGCAATATTGGGAAAGGGAGCCTAAACACATACGGTTGCTTAATGCCTAATTTTGGTATGAGCCCAGCGATGCATGTGAGGTATATAAGAGCGTAGCTGAATGAAGAGTTATGAAATTATTTCTCCCGATACTTTCATAAAATGGGTGAGATTGTGGTGCGGGTTTGGAATGAAGTGGATGAAATGAGAGAGATTGTAGCAAAGGTCGTCAAGGGTAAAATAAAAAAAGGATAAAGAATGTTTTCAAAGCATTGTGCATGAGGGGCTGCCAAGAAGAAATCATGAAAGAAGATTGTTCTGACCTTCCCATCAAAATCTACCAGAGTTGGTAAGTTATTACTTCAATGTTTTTACATATCGACAAAGGATACAGTAGAATAGAATTAGAAACTAGATATCAGGACTATTTGGAAGAGTTGAGTGAGATTTCTTTTGGCACGAGTAAGAGGTTGGCTAAGAGGTAGAATGAGAATAAAAGAATGTAAAGCAATCATGCTTATGATAGTGAATTGACGTCACGGTTCCTTGCAATTGAAATCACCGAAGTAAGCAGAAGGAGTAATAGGTTAGCTGAAAAGAAGAAACATGAGAATGAAAAGTAAAAGTTGGGAGAGAGGGAGAGATGGATTTACCACACAATGTTGAAACTCCTACTTGTAATATCTGGCTACTTTTTGGTTTTTTGAGCTATATGCTGTTTGGCTGTAATCACCTGTTTTTATAAATTACAAATGAAATATTTCTAAATTCTGTAACCGCAAAGTTCATTCATTTTATTTCTTTCAATCTATTCCACGTACATACATTACAGTCCACTGTTACATCGTGTAATTTGGCTTCATTGTCAAGCTAGCACTCAGTACTGAATGCAACATACATTATTTTTGGGTGAGACTCTGGTGCAGTTATATAAAACCAGGACCCTTTATAAATCATCCTCTGGCTAGGGCTATAAGCTTTTGAAAACAACGAGAAATGATCTAGCGCAAGAAATTTTGGCAAGAATTCCACAAAAATGATAGGCCCACATGTTTAACAATGTGTTAAACATCAATTTTAATCATCCATCTGGTGTCAAACATGCGGGGTCCACCATTCGAATGAAATTCTTGCGCAAAATTTCATGCGCTGTATCAGTTCTCAAAACAACTGATGAAGGTCCTTGGTTCCAAGTGAGATTCTTGTTAATTGAAAAGGTTTCACAGTTTCACAGTTTCACAGGGCCTTGGCTTCACCAGTGTACATTCCCATTTAACAACCATATGCTCCTCTTTACGAGTTCTTCCTTAACCACGTAAAGAACAACTGCTGCAAGAACACTCTGCACAATTTGGTGTCCATTCCTTTGTTAAAAACCCATAGAACCCCTCGTAGCGGATCATCTTCGGAATAGCATCCAGCGTAAGGGCGGAGGGAGAGGGGGTTAGGCTGGGACCTAGCCCGGTCTCTCCCTCCCCTTGGGTCATATTTTGTCTAAAAGAATAAAAATAATATTTAAATTTTTTATAATATAATTATATTTTTTTATAAATAATTTTATAGCATATTAAATGATTTGAATTTCATTTTTTTTTTATTGTTTAAGGTTATAAAATTCATTACTATTGAATGGACAAATTCTTTTATAACCCTCACTTACCCAATGGACTGTTTTGCGCAGGTTCTTAAAATTATAATTGGCTTATAAGCGCCTTTTTCAGAAAATGAGTGTTTTGCGCAGCGTACCTTATACTACTTGTTCTTATTTTAAGATGATAAACCTTCTAAGAAATAAGTACCTCAATACATATTTTTTTTCCTTCTTAAAAATTAAAATGACATATTTGTAATTTTCTCAAACTTTAAAATAAATTCCGTGCCAATTTTACCCGGGCTCGGGACGGGACCTGGACTCGGACGGGACCCCGGACCGGATCGGACCCAGTACGGACCCGGACCCGGCACGGCGGGTCCGAAAAATTCCGGATCCTCCGAGACGGCCCGGCCGGACCCTTTTTTTTTAAATGAAGGTTATTTTGGTGCTCTACTGTTATTTTGGTAATACACAATTAAAATAAAATTTTAAATAATTATTTTTATTTATTTGCACAAAACACATCTCCTTCTAAAAATAAGAAGAATAACTAGTAGAAGAAGAAAAATGTCTGTGTAAAATAGGGGCTAAAAAGGAAAATACATCCTCCGCTAAAAAAAAAAATTTTTACTCTTAAATTTTTTTTAATACAATACCCCAAAAAAATTTAATCCTCTATAAAAAAAAAAATCGTAAATCCGACATTGATCCAGCGTGACTGCAAGGTGAAAGCGAGTTCATAAACTTCGCAACTGGCAGTGAAATTCTTGTCTAATGTGTAGGGTACGGAGTCGTTAGCTTAAGAACTCAATTTTGCAGGGCTCCAAACTTTGTATAATGAGTAGGCTAGGCTCCCTTGCCAACTCTCCTATAGGCAAGCAAACAGTTCCATAACGAGATCCGGGCTCGTTATGTAATATGTTCTACTGTAACTAATATTTAATAGGTCAATAAAATATGAATAGAGGTAGAACATGGTAATAGGTTAGAATAATCAATTTGTTTGATGTATCTTTTTTTTGTTAACCGATGGTATCCGACTATTTGTCGATTAATCCATCAGGGCAACGCCGAGCCGACTCTCCCGGCGCGCCAGGCAAACAGCTGACTGGGCAAGCCCTGTCATGCGCCCGAAGGCTACTGGAGTCTGGCCCCAATGTTTGCATCTAGTGGGAGTCGAACCCACAACCTCTCGCTCATATAGGAGAGAGAGTTATTGGGACATTCCTGACCACTAGGACAACCCGTTGGGGTTTTGTTTATCAAGGTAAGCTACATTAATTATTACAAATTATATTTTAACTTGCTTAAAAAGTTAATTACTGCAAACACATATTCGGATCGGATCAATTGAAATAATTGGGTGGGATGGGGTGTACAATTTCTACAAAGTACAAACTCTACCAACATTAGGTAAATTATTATTAGAGATATATAAGAGTTATACATGGCATACTTGACTTTGGACAAACGGTGGTAGCTAGAGTTGAATAAGTTGCAAGTAGTTTGTGTAAAAGAAATTTTCCTAAGTCTTTATAAGTATTATCCTTGTGTATCTTTTAGAAACTCTTAATTTCAAAGTTATTTTTATTTGTATTATTTTATTATTTTTAATGTTTCTATTTTTTTCTTTTTTTATTCCTTCCAAAATTTTAATTTTGATGAGTCTAATAAGAAAAACAAAAAATGAACGAATTAACAATTAAAATAAAAAATCTGAAATAAAAATATATGACCAAGACCAACAGATAGGGGTGTGCATATGGAAATCGGAATTCGAAAATTCCGATTTCCGAAATTTTCCGAATTTCGAATTCCAATCCGAAATTTCGAATTTTGAATTCGGTTCGGATCGGAATATGATTTCAGTTCTGAATTATATTTCGGATCAGATCGGAAATATAGGGTGGGTTTTCGAATTTTCGAACTTTTTTTTAGAAAAATCCAATTTTCGAAATATTTTATCTTATTCTCCGAAATATTTTTGAATTTCAAAAATATTTTTTTTTTAATTTTTATTATTGTTTGGAAATTCTGAATTTTCGAATTCCGAAATGATTTTCGAATAACTTATGGAACGGATCGTAATTCAAACTTCGCTTCCGAAATTAAATCGATTTGGATCGAAAATGGACATTTTCGAATTCCAAATTTTGAATGCCCAATCCTAGCTTTAACAAAATAACATAAAATTGGCTTCGTTATCATCAGTTGCTCGAACTTGCACCACCTATGGCAACTTGAAATTCAGATTTTTGGTTCTAGAATGCTCCTACTCAAACTCCAAAGGTCTTCCTCCATACCGCATTGTTCCTACAGTGGGACTTAATATTGGTTGTGTTGAAGTGGGACAAAACATTGAATTTTAGGGCAATTTAATAAAAGAACAGAAAATAAAAAAAATGGGATACAGATTATTTTGAAAATCATAATCCATCTAAATCATTACCAAATGACAAGTATTTTGGTCCTTATCCCTCAAGTTATCGATACCAAAATTTGACCCAAAGGGTCTGTTTGGTGTCCGGTTTGAAGGCGGTCTAGAAATGGTTACCTTTTGTTAACCTACTTTATCCGCTGTTTGGTATCCGAAACTTGTCTTGCCGCTGCCCATTGGATAACTCAATGGGCAGGGTTTGTGTTTTTTATCCACCTTCAAACAAGGGTTTACGGAAACCCCAACTCTTACCACCTTTGCCAGAAGACAAAAAAACCCTTACACCTCTCTTTTATTACAAAGCTACCCGGTATATAAGGTGATAATCACCTTTCGACCCATGCGCCTCTTCTCCACTCCTCTTCATTTTGCTGGATTGTGCAGAAAACCGATATTCACGACAGGCAGCGGCGGTTCGCACGGGGAGCGAAGCTCGAGTTCGGTGGTCCACCACACTTTTCAGTCCTACAGCGTAAACACTCATCTGCACTTTTCATTCATCTTCTTCGAGATGTGTATTCGTGGCTAGGGTTAACTTGTTTTGTTCGAAATTTGTTTAATTAGCCGTTTACGATAGGGTTTAGGTGTCAAATATTCACTGATGTCGTCGTCCATGCCAATTTTGCTGCTCTCTGATTTTTAGAGTTCGGCTACTTTCAATATTTTAGGGTTACCAATTGAAACATCATTATTGAAGCTTGATTCTGCTATACTTGTGGGTACATTTTGTTCACACATTGTTTGGTTTCTACGGATTTGAGTGCTCTTTGTGTTAGTTTCTGCCAAATTCACTACTCATCCCACCCATTTGGTTTCTAGGGATTTAAGTGTAAACACTATTAACTGTGTGTACCAAATTATGATTGCTATTACATGTGTTATTTTAGTGCTGAAGAACCCATTTAATAATCCAATTTAGTACTATAGTCTTCCCATTAGCAGCAAGACCTTAGAGAGTTTACTCTGACTACATAATACTATTGGATTTTAACATAAATATTCAATCATCTTGGGGTTTATTTTGTGGACAGGACTGGATCTACCAGGGGTGAATAATCGTGTTGTGTTTAGGGTTTTGGTCTGTCTTTTTTTGATATGTTTATACTTAACCGTCCTTTGGGTATGGGTTTTAGTGCAATGGATCCATCTAGGGATATGCCGTATGTATTGGATGCCATGAATTTCTTGCTATTTGCATGTGTTGTCGTCGAAGCTTTGTCTGCTATCATATCCTTATCCGAACAAGAAGAAGATAGATCCGCTCGTTTGCTCAGACGTAAGCGCAAACATGATAAGTTGGAACCTCCTAAATACTTTGTACTCGACCAGATTTCTGAGCGTTTGGCCTTCATGGAGCAAATTACTCAAGATACAAACAGAGAGTGCTTCAAAAATTTGTGACTGTGCAACAAGGCGTTCTCTGAGTTGTGCAAAATGCTTAAACGAGAGTGTGGGTTACAGGATGACATGTACGTGTCCGTAGCTGAGAAGGTCGCTATTTTTTTTGCGAACACTTGCACATCACCAGAAAAACAAAATTCTGCAATCTGACTTCCGACGTAGTGGCCAGACGATCAGCATAGTATTCCATCAAGTTCTACGGGTTGTGCTCAAACTGCGTAGCAGACTATTAGTCCAACCAACTCCTGTTTATGCGGACAACACTAAAAAGAGGTGGACTTTCAGGTAATTTATTTTGTGCACCGTTAGATCTTACATTTCCTATACTTGACTAATTAATGCACCTACCTGAAACAGGGATGCCTTGGAGCCTTAAACGGAACATACATTCTCGTTCACGTTTCATCGGAAGATCAAGAAAGGTATCGGACCAGGAAGGGCACCTACCTACAAATGTGATAGGCATTTGTGACACTCAAGGCAGATTTGTATACATGCTCGTGGGATGGGAGGGATCGGCTGCAGATGGCCGTGTTTTGCAAGATGATTTAGATCGCACAAATGGATTGGTTGTCCAAAACGGTAGATGCCGCTCACCCAATTATGAAATTTACAAATAATCTTTTTTTAAATAGATAGTGAACTATTTTTCTATTGCTCGCAAGTACGTATTACTTGTGTAATAGCGGCTACGCGAACTGTAACGGTTTTCTAATGCCGTACCGACAGGCGAGGTATCACCTCCAGGAGTGGGGTGGTGCTAACCTTAGACCACAAAACTATAAGGAATTGTTTAATCTACGACACGCTGCCACACGAAATGTCATTGAGAGAGCATTTGGGATTTTGAAGAAACGCTTTGCGGTGCTACGGAGCCCAACGTTTTATCCCATCAACATTCAGTGTGACATTATTCTTGCATGTGGTTTGCTCCACAACTTTGTCATGAGTGTGACACCATTAGATCCCCTATTAGATCTGGCATCTAATCACCTGGTTGGTCCCAAAGAAAACAATTTAGTGAATGACGTCGATGGGGAGCATATCGAGACAGCTCAAATTTCTCAAGGATGGAATGAGTTCAGGGACAACCTGGCGCGCGACCTTTGGGATAAGCATACTACACCTGCATCCAGATGATCAGCAGATGACAAAACATTGTTTTACATTTGTGAACTATTTGAAATCTAGTTTTCATGAGTGTGACACTATTTGACAGTAGATGTCCGGTTGAATAACTGATATTATACATTGTGCTTTAAGGATTTTTTATAGTGTGTGCTTATTATACAACCAATAGTTAATCTATGGGTCTTTTCCTTTGCCGCATGTGTTATTTTGTTATGTTTGTTTTTGCAGCGAACATGGATGCGCAGAGCAAGTCTGGTGATGATTTAGAAGTGACATCTGAACCATTTGTGGAGATGACCCAGCCAACTCCAGCAGCTAGGTCCAGCGTGAAGGCACCCCATAAGCGTCCTGGTAAGAAGATTAAGGTTGAGACATCTCCAGAGCCAGTCACTAGCAAGAAGGTATATTTAAACCCAGACGAAGAGAAATTGCTTTTACACACTTTGCGAGAGTTGGCTGTCGAAGGCTGGAAGGCTGGTTCTGGATGGAAACGTGGCGCTCATGCCAAAGCTGCTGCGAAGGTTCGGGCTTCCTTGAAAGGTAGTACCATAACAGCGAAGAATGTTGTACACAAACTACATAATTGGGGAATATAGTATTGACTGCTGCATGATTTTTCGAAGATGAGTGGGGTGTCGATTGATCAAGTCACACACGCAGTCGTCTTGGATTCAGATGAGATGTGGAGTGAGCTTGAAAAGGTACTGTTTTTATTGGTTGAACTTTTCTATCAAAAACTCCAGAATTCATGTGTTTTTGCCGGGGTGTCATGGCTGTTACTGGTAGTTCATGTGAATTGCAGATTGTGAGAGCTTGAACTTGAGCAGTAATTTGCTGTCAATAATATTGATCAGTGCATTGTGCCACAATAGTTTTTATAATTCATTTTTTTTAACGTTAAAATTCAGTTTTTTAAAATTCAGTTTCTGTATTCGACTTGTGTCTTAATTCTGGTTTGGTTTTGTAGGCTGGCAGCAAGTTCGTGGCGCTGAGGGGGAAGGCATTCCCGTACTATCCTATTTGGGGCGAGTTGTTTGGCAAACACCGTGCTACAGGATCAGGGGCGAGAGACCATAGTCATGCGGATGAGGCGGCGGACGACTAAGAATTACTTGATGAGAATGATGAGGCGGTAGAAGAGTCAGATTTTAACCATTCGCAGATGCTTGATGAGAGCGCATCGGCCCCTGAGGACACTTCGAGCGCGAGCAGGATTAAGCGGAGGAAAGCGACCGCTGCCACATCCGCTACCATCAAGCAAGGTACTGGGGACCTTATTGCGAATGTTGAGCAAGTGTGCGCGCAAGTTGCTAGCCTCTTTTCGAAGCATGCGCATGTTGTTGAGCGAGAGACAAAACTTGAGAAATCGACAAGGCTACTCAATGATTTGAAGGTGTACACCGGGATAAATGGCATGGCTAGGATTCGTTTGGTTGAACATTTGATGATGAACGAAGGACAATATCTATATTGGTATAGCACAGATGACGACGGGCGCGCAGAATATGTTCGGTTGTTCACTGATGGGAATTTTGCATAGTTGACGAACTATGGAACATGGCAGTTTATCTGTGCTGAGTCTCCTTGTGTTAGTTGGCAGTATGTATCAGTCATACGTTGTTGAATTGTTTCATTTTGGTGGAGTCTCATGCTAGGTTGTGTTGTTTGCTTTTTTGTTATGAATGGGTCTGTTTTTAGTCGTTTATGTTCGATTATGAATTGTTTCAACTTTGAATTGACTCAACTTTGAATTGTTTCAACTTTGAATATGTTCGGTTATGAATTGGTTCAACTTTGATACGGTTTTAGTATGGAGTATATTATATCTGGTTGTTGATTATCCTTGAAAGGTAGGAAGAAGCAATTGCAGGTACAGATGTATGCAAATTGATGATCTGGTGCCATTGTCAATCTGGTTGCGTTTTCTTGGGGAATATGGCAAGTGTTGAAGAATGGAGACATCATGGATTAATCACGGTAAGTGCATGGGAGCAGGGGATCCCAGTGAGCTGCCAACTCTTGCAAGAACAATTCCAGAGATCAATATTGACAACTTCAACTGTATCTCCACGAACCTCGTATCTGTTGCCACCTGGTCCGAGCAATTGAAAAGTTCCCACTTTCAGGATTTCTTTCTCAAGTGTTTCCTCCATTGATGGGGTCAGTCTTCCCATCCACTCAAGCGGAGCTGTAAAGATCTTCAACAAGTAGCGGAGGCAGAATCCATGATGAACTTCCTCATTCTGAAAATTTTCTTACCTCATTAAGATATATTTTTTTAAGACATATGAGCTTGCATTAGTTATAAAAGTATGGTTTAAGATATTGGATTGATTTGGATCGATCATTTGCAGGGTGAGATGTAACATGCAAATTGATGATATGGTGCGCATGGAATAACAAATGCAAATTTGTCTTGCCAAAATTGCTCTGACAAGTATGAAAACACACTATTCATAATCTGTGAATCCACGAGACACTAGAGTTGTCTTGCCAAAGCTATCTGAATCAAAAAACAACCGTACACATAAAATGACAAATAATGACAAGTCTGTTTTAACATCACAACTACTAAACACAACTACTATGCTGCAGCAAAGAAAACAACCTCGAACAGCAACTTGGATAGGCTTAAACATCACAACATCTAAACACAAGAATTACAAACAATATTAAACACAAGAATTAGAAAACAACTTTGATTGGCTTTAACATCACAACAAACAACGGAACAATATTAGGCTGGAGTATGAACACATTATGCTTCAACATCACAAATACTAAACATAAGAATTCTAAACATGGAGCGCATAATCTTAGTCCACTGAACAACAGAAAAACAATTTAGATTTCAACAACAGAAACAACTATCACCATGAACACTTCAGCAAGTATGCAGCTGGATTATTCTACTCTGTGCAACACATTCATGACAAATTCATCAAGTACGCAGCAAGTACGCAGCTGGATAATCACCATGAATGACAAATTCATATAAAAAACCACCACTATAACAACAATCATCGCAGAAATTTCCTTGCAAGGCTTAATGACAACAAGCATCCACCAAATTCAAATCATTGTCCGAAACTGAAAGGCTATGTACTTACACACACTAGAGATAATACACCAATACAACACACTTCATTACACATTCAAAAACCATAAAGATCTAGCATACTATGTACAAATACAGTGACTAGTGCAAATGCTAAAACTGAAAAAGGCAACACTTGCCATGCTTGTAGATGCACACTACGTCAAATAATCTGCGACCCAGTCGTGATTAGGGATAACAGTCGTGATGCACGAGGGGTCTTCTTCCACAACGAATAGACGCCGGTTCAGCCTGCGATTTTCTTGCAAAATTGGATCTTCCTCATCACTGTCGCTGTCTCGAACTATTATGGGGTTTGTCTTCACATGGCCAGGTATAGCAGCAACATTCCCCTCCGCCGGTTGCCGGATGGGTTGAGATGCAACAGGGGGGCGGTAGATACTTCAGCCCCTACTTGTATGCCCGTGCGTACATCCGCAATGACAACCTAGTGGGCGGCTTCACGAGGAGGAGGCGATGGGCGGCATGATTCAAACCCTCCATGGCCATGGATGAAGAACGGTGTTATGGCGGAAGAAAGAAGATGGGATAGCAGAGGGGAAGACAGGAGCTAGGGTTTACATGTCCCTTCTTTTTCCGAAATTTATATGTATAAAGAGAGGGTAGATTCGTAATCTTCATAATATTTAACCGGTATTGCAGGTTATCCGCATTGCAAATGCCAGATATCAAACGAGATAAACCGTTACACAACTATCCCGCATTGCCACTACCAAACGCTGGATAACCCTAAATCATCCGAGTTAAACCTGGAGTTAACCACGAAGGCGGTTAACTCCAAACCGGACACCAAACACACCCTAAGTAGATATCCAAGAGAACATCACTTTCTGCGGCAAAGTATCATTACCACGGACGTACACTAACGCATGCAGTGCAAACCTTTCTTTCCTTTTGGAATGGTCTGACGAATGATGAAAGAGACCAACAGTTGTAGAATTGTCGCCAATCACCAAAGCTTAACGCGAAAGCAAAAAAGAACAAGAGGACGCCGAGCTAGGGTTTGGTGTTAATTAAATTGCGACCAGGCCATCCCGGGAAATTCAGGGGACAGCCCCGTCCCATAGGGTACTGGGACGAATTTCCAACCCGGTTCCCAATATTTCCATCAGGTTCGGAAAATCGGAACCAGGATGGTTCAAACCCATAGTCCCATTTGCACACCCTTAGGCAAAAGAATGGGAGAAATATTCTGAAAATAAGACGAAGTGTCAAGATGTGTTGTTTTATTTCCTTGAGGACAAATGACCCAACAATGGCCTATAAAACGGGGGGCTGATCGAGTAAATGGTGGAGGAATTTGATGGAGAAAAGGAAGTGAGAAGAAATGAAGGAAAGATGAAAAGAAGAAATGAGAAACTTATATATTTTTGCATTATTATTTTATTATTTATCATTAACAAAATTCGATCACACCATTTTTGATAGAGCCTGACTCCTATTTTTGTTACCAGGGTGATATGCTACGCTTTTGTATAACTCTGGTTGGGTTTGGGCTAATTTGGCCCTTTTTTTTTCTTTTATTAAAATTTGTAATTACCAAAAAAAAATGCAACGAAGCCTCTCATCATCACTTATATTGCAATAGCAACTTCATGTTACACATAACATCAAGTCTTTATTTATGAACACCCACAACGCGAAACAGTCTGTATAATACAAGTACAGGAGTTTCGTATAGTAAACTTCAATTTGCAAATCCTGTGTCGTATTCCTTTCCAGCTTTCCAATCTTCTGGTATGAGAACATCAACCTCATCCCACTTCTCTTCCCCATATTTCAATTTCAACTTCAGCTTCAGAGCTCCCAATGGAGGGTTCTGAAAATCCCACACAGCACCATAAACCTTGCGCAGATCCTTCCATTCCTTTGAATCCTTCTACCATTCCACAAGGCACACAACACAACAACAATCAGTGAGCACAAATAGTGCAAATAGAAGAAGGAAGATATCATAAAGCAACACTTTTTGTTTACCTGACATAACTTCACTCCAACGATGTCATAGGTTCCAGACTGATACAA
>JAOWBN010208375.1:0-14145 GCA_028565015.1 Pinguicula moranensis | reverse complement strand
TTCATCTCCGGATGCAATCCTCACTTGCCAATATCCGGATCGAAGATCAATCTTCGAAAAGTAACGAGTTGTAGACAGTTTATCAAACAAGTCCATAGCATTAGGGATAGGGTACTTGTTCTTGACTGTTACCTTGTTTAGAGCCCGGTAATCCACATATAACCGCATGGCTCCATCCTTCTTCTTTTGGAATAGCACCAGGGATCCATAGGGAGCTTTGGAAGGCTGAATATGACCGCACTGCAATAGCTCATCAAGTTGCCTTCTCAACTCCAATAGCTCCTTTGGTCCCATCTGGTATAGTGCTTGAGCGGGTGCCTTTGATCCGGGCACCAACTCAATGGCATGATCAAACTTCCTCCTTGCAAATCCCTCGGCAACTCAGGTGGAAAAATGTCATTGAAAGAGTCCAAAACTCCTTTCAACACGGTTGGAATATCTCCATGAGTATCGAACGTCCCATGCAATGTCTCGCACATGGCACGGACGTCACTCGGTCTCTCTCGGGCGTCGTTCGGTGATCTCGCACAATCGCTCGCGGTACTCCTTGAATGATCGTCCGCAACACTCGAACGATCATTCGAACGCTTGCGCGCAACGGCTGCCCATACTCCACGGAATGCCTCGCATGACGCGTTGACCAATCACTTTCTCCACAGCCCGCACATCCTCGACCAACTCCACGCACATCGCTCGGTGCATCAACCGAGCGTTCCAACACTCCGCACATCTCCACATCCGGACGCTGCCGTACACCACTCGGCCCAACGTCCGCTCCTCGACTCTGCACACCTTTCGAACGATCCCGAGCGCCTCTCTTTCCGTCGTTCACTCCAGCACGCACATCGTCACCTATCATCCAAACGACGCCCGAACGAACGTCTGAGAGTATTAGTCCATCTCCCGAACGATGATCCGAACGACTTCGATCATCCGACTCCACCAAGAACACCACTCCGGTCAAGTCACCTCTCTTCATCCCATTTTTCAGCTGCAAGGCCGAGAGCAATTGGACACCCTTCCTCTTGTCCTTGTCCTTCACAACATCATACACACTTGGCTCAAAGCCAACACATCCGGCCTCCATGAAGTACACCCCTCCTAGCTTCGGGCAAGGCATGGCTCCAGCCTTGTTCATGAAGTCCTGGCCTAGAATCATGTCATAGTCATCTAGGGGGACAATTGTAACCTCAAATTGCCCCTTCCACGGACCAACAACCAACTCAACTCCGGCGGTACCCCTAATTTACTTGGCACTAGAGTTCACAGCCTTAAGCTTGCTCGAGTGTTGCACAAGTCTAAGATTGAGCTTGTCCACCCACGAGTTAGCCAAGAACGTGTGAGAAGCTCCAGTGTCAACCAAAGCCATCATCTCACGGTCTCCTACCAACACTTTGAGGTACATCAAGGCATGGTGGTTATGGGGAGACACCCGAATAGCACCCAACATCTTCGTGGTGCTCATCTTCCTTGCATCATCACTACACTCCGAATCCGAGTAAGCCCTCAAGGTATTGAGCTTACTCCTCTTTGGACAATCCCTCATTTGGTGATCTCCATTGCAAATGAAGCATCCACGAGCCTTGTCTACACCTTCTTCTCGGATGGCTTCGGTTTAGGATCACCCTTAGCCTCCATCACCTTTTGCTTGCCTTTCTTCGCCCTTGTCTTCTTTCTTTTTGTGATCCATGACTTGTTCCTTGGACGAGTCACTTCATTCCTCTCCTTAGACTTCTTTGGATCACTAGAGACATGTTTGAAATCCACCAAGCTCTCAACCACTGTGATGGCCGTGGAGAGATCTTAGACATTCTGCCTCCTTAAATCCGCTTGAGCCCATGGTTGCAAGTTGATCATAAAGTTGAACTTATCCTCATCACTCATGTTATGGATATCCAACATCAAGGAGGTGAATCCTTTGACATATTCCATTGGAGTTCCATTATGTTTCAGCTTCCTTAGATTGTCCCTCGGAATCCACTCCGTGTTGGCCAGTAGAAACTGAATTTTGAGGTCCTCCCAAGCTGTCACCACATTAAACTCACGGCTAACCTCCCTGGTTCTCCACCACAGCTTGGCATCACCAACAAGGTACATGGTAGCCACTTCCACCTGTTCACCATTCCGAACCTTCGCTGCCCGAAAGTAGTTCTCCATGTCCCAAAGGAAATTCTCCAATTCCTTTACATTCCTAACACCATCAAAAGGTTTAGGCTCTAGCATCTCGATTCTGGAGGAGTGAGGACACCCTCCAGAACCTTCACCTGGATTTAGCAATGCCCTCTTCAACAAGGCCACCTCCATTGCAAAATCCTCCATCTTCTTCTCGCATTCGGTTTGCAAGATCTCCATGTCCACCGGGAGATCATCGAGCACCGTTTGACATGTTTGAATGGCATCTCTTAGCTCGAACGTCTGATCAACAAGAGGACGATCAGGAGCCTCATGCAAGGGACCATAGTAGTCCTCCATCCGTGCTTGCTTCTCCTTCAATGCGCGGATGCGTTTGGCCATCGTTCGTAGTTGATCCTCCATGACTCAAATGATGATTGATCAGCAAATCAAACGAACACGAACAAGATATCAAGCCAATCAACCTGGCTCTGATATCAAATGTCACACCACTTGTTTTCGGGCTTATAAATTTTTTCCTTCAACGCAACTCGTGCATGGAACACCCGCCGGAAACAACAACTAGTATGCGGACAATCTCACCATGAAATTGTCAGCCTCACGATCAAGACACAATTGCATGATCAACCACTTTTTCATTCACAAATGGAGAACTCGGCCACTTAATTTGGCCTACACAAAAAGGACAAAGGTTCACTAAATTCCCAATGCCCATTGAGATGATCAATGTGATCCTCTCAAGCTCTCGGATGGAACTCACTCGCAAATCCCAATCCCTCTCTTGCAATGTATCAACATGACACAATGCAACTGCTCTCAATTGTATCTCCCTCCCTACAAGACAAGACACCACGTCTAATCTTATAGATGATACATACATTCGGTTCCTTTGATCCCTATAAGTCCGGCTTCGGTTGGATGGCTCCTTGACCAAGCTTTGATCTTCACGCGATCCAAATAACTTGGTCAGAGGTTTGTTTGGTCTTCAGTCAAGATGAGAACACCTCATCCTTAAAAATCGAAATCAACTTTGACTAGCTCCTTCACTGCCTCAATCGCCCGAGCACCGCGCGCACCCGTCGGCCGCTCTTCCAAGCTCTCTCGCAACTCGTCGAGCCAAACACCTCCAAATCCAAATCTGCCTCGGTACATAGCATTCAATTGCCAAATCGTCCAAGGTAGACTCCTTGTTGTCCGAGACAATCTATCGTTTGCTTGATCAACTTGGATCCACTCTTCTGTCGTTCGAATGTTTCTCGATCACCTCAAGCCCTCCTCGATCATCCTCGAGCTAGGCTCCTCCAAATGGAATTCCGCCTCGGCACATAGCATTATTTTGCCAAGTCGTCTGAGGTAGAACTCGCCTTGTTCGACGAAATATGACAAACGCTCGACGAAACCTCCATAAGATCAAATGTCGGCTGATGGCGCACAAGAGCCTCGCGCCCGGCCAAAGCATGAGCTCAAGGTTGTGACATAGTGGACTCCTAAGGCTGAGACATGTGACTACCAAGGAGCAGATTACTGATTGTCACACTAAGGGTCATAGGGCAATAGATATGGATAGACTTTGTAACAAGATGGGCTTGATCGATATCTTTCGCCCATCTTGAGGGGGAGTATTGGTAATTGATATTAAATAGAGTTATGATTGAATTATAGTTCTAGAGTCAGTTAGGGTTTGAGTTGTAGTACTATATATACCCCAAAAGGTTATTCTTAATAAAATACGAGTTTCTATATTACTTTCTACAAGGGGAAATGGCAAATATCGTGTTGTCTGGATGGCTAGCCAAAATTGTAATTGCATCAGTTGATGCAATAACAATGTTGAAGTCGCGTGTCTATTATATCTTACGTCGTTTATGTGCAGTAGTAAGTTGGTAATATAAATAGTGTGAAATGTAATGGTGTTGACTGATTTTTGATGAAATAAAAATACAGAAACGGTTTCTCCAGATGGTATCAGAGCACGCGGCGGCGAACCCTAGTGCTAATTCTCGTCCGGTGCTGCGATAATCCCCTCGATCCTGTTTCTTCCTTGGACGTGGCTCATCCTGCTGCATTTTTCAACCTACTGTTCAGCTGCTCCAGTTGTCCGCAGCCTACGTCCCTGTCTTCGTCGGCCAGTCCCTCACGGTATGGATTACCTTCGTGAGCAGAAGTCCTTGAACGCGCCCGACACTACCGATGTCTCTCTCCTAACGATTGATCGACTGAACGGGAAGAACTTCAAAGAATGGGATCGGTCTGTAAAGATCCTGTTTGAAGGAAAAAAATAAGTTGGGCTACCTTACCAGTGAGGTGAATATGCTCGACCCCTTCAACGCAAAGGAGTTTCAGAAATGGAAATCAGACAACTCCCTGATTATGTCCTGGCTCCTCAATTCTATGATTCCCACCCTCAAGAGAGCATATATGTACATGCCTACCGCCAATGCTATTTGGGAGGTCGTGAAGGAAACACATTCTGATGATGGCAATACTGCCCAAGTTTTTGAAATCAAGATGTGTCTTTGGCACACAAAGTAGGTTGATCGGGAAGTCATTGACTGTTCCTTAGAGATGATGGCTTTGTAGTAGGAATTAGACCTGCTAACTAAAGAAGAATGGGCGTGTCTGGATGGCAATGTCCATTTTCTGAAACGAATTGCGGCAGAACGTGTGTTCGAGTTCTTGGCCAGCATAACTAATATTTTTTATGATGTTCACGGCTGAATCCTTTGTCAAAATCCACTTCCCTCCATCCGTGAAGTCTTTGCCGAAGTCCGCGGGAAGAGCAATGCCGCAAAGTCATGCTCAAAGGTTCATCTAGCAGCCATGACACTGAAGCTTCAGCGCTTCTCGCCAAAGGCTCACTCTCCAGTTCTCGCAAGCTGAAAGGGCGTCCATGGTGTGACCATTGTGAGAAACCCGGCCATACGCGGGAAACTTGTTGGGAGATCCATGGCAAACCGCCTGGTTGGATGCCTCAGAGAGAGAGAGAAAACAAACCCAAGGCTAATCACGTTACTACTACACCTTTAGTCTCTCTGGATGCATCCTCGAGTGATGGTTTTTCAGCTATACAAATAGAGCAACTTCAGCGAATGTTCTCAATGTTCAAGGGGTCCGAGCTGTCCAGCCGCACATCCTCAGGCAGTGTTTCTACCTCTCTTGCACATTTAGGTACTGCAATACACATCTCCCAGACTACATCACCTAATAATGATTGGATTCTTAACTCGGGGCTACTTACCATATGACTGAAGCATGACACATCTTTACCTCCTATGCCTAATGTGCTGCCCTCGCATTGTCAAACTTGCAGCTGCCTCTTTTATGCCTATTGCTGGAGAGGGAAGTATTCCCTTAAGTGACAATATTATCTTGCAGTAAACAAGATACTGGGATAACAAGAGGCCCTCCCTCCGGAACCACTACATGAGTCCGAACCGGAGATTGGTCCTCCTATTTCTCGTGATGATCTGGTGAGAAATTCAGATATGTCTACTGAGATAGAGCTGCCAATTGCTCTGCAAAAACCGACTCGCTCATGCACTTTCCATCCATGCAAAGTGTGTTTCCTATGGTAAGTTATCTCAAAACTTTCGTGCATTTACTGTGAAAATTGACTCTACATCAATTCCCAATAATATTCAGGAAGCACTAAGCATCCCTGAGTGGAAGGATGCGGTTTTGGAAGACATACAAGCACTAAGAAAAAATCATACATGGGAAGAGGTGGAATTACAAGAAGGAAAGAAGGCAGTTGGTTGTAAATGGGTAGTTACCGTGAAACACAATGCTGATGGCTCGATAAGCAAGTACAAAGTTTGACTGGTTGCCAAAGGTTTTACTTAAACATATGGAATTGACTTTACATAAACTTTTGCACTAGTGGCCAAGCTAAATACTATCAGAGTACTCCTCTCAATTGCAGTCAATCTGGACTGGCCTCTCTATCAACTAGATATAGAAAATGCTTTCTTGAATGGTACCCTTGAAGAAGAAGTTTTCATAACACTACCTCCAGGGTTCACCAATCCAGGAAAAGTGAATCTAGTTTGTAAGTTCAAGAAGTCACTTTATGGACTCAAACAATCGCCAAGAGCCTGGTTTGACAAATTTGCTAAGGTTCTTCGAGGTGAAGGATATCAACAGGGACAATCAGACCATAGTTTATTCATACATCATTCAAGAGATGGTAAGAGAACAATCTTGATAGTATATGTTGATGATATAATCCCTACCGGGGAAAATGAGAAAGAGATACAGCGATTAGCAACTAAATTTGAAGTCAAGGATTTGGGGGGCACCTAAAATATTTTCTGGGCATGGAAGTAGCCAGGTCAAAGACTGGGATCTTAGTCTCCCAGAGGCAGTATATTCTTGATCTATTGAGTGACACGGGAATGCTTGATTGCAAACCTAGTGACACTCCAATCAGTTCATGGAAGGGACAAACCAATGATGACACTCTTGTGGACAAAGGGAGATACCAAAGGATGGTAGGAACACTACTACACCTATCACATACTAGACCATACATCACCTTTGCAGTTAGTGTAGCTAGTCAACATATGCATTCACCGACTGAAACACATTTGAGAGCAGTCTACAAGATACTAAGATACCTTAAGGGGTCTCCTGGCAGAGGACTACTCTTCAAGAAAAGCACTGACCGAATAGTGGAGGCCTTCACGGATGCAGATTGGGCCGGTTCACAAAAAGATAGGAGATCCACTACAGGCTACTGTACATTTGTGTGGGGAAACTTGGTTACATGGAGAAGTAAAAAGCAAAATGTAGTTGCAAAAAGCAGTGCTGAAGCTGAGTTGAGCCATTGCTCAAGGCGTGTGTGAAGGTATATGGATAAAACGGCTGCTAGAGGAGCTGAAATTACCATGTCAATCACCTATCAACCTTCATTCAGACAACAAAGTTGCGATTAGTATCTCCCATAACCCAGTGTAGCATGACCAGACTAAACACGTTGATGTGGATCGTCATTTCTTAAAAGAAAAGATTGAGCAAAAGGATATCGGCATAACTTTCATACCCTCAACAGAACAGGTTGCAGACATCTTTACAAAAGGATTATGCCAGCCACATTTTGAGAAGCTCGCAAACAAGTTGAATCTCATAAACATTTATGAATCAACTTGAGGGGGATGTTGAGGTCGTGTGTCTATTATATCTAAAGTCGTGTATATACTGTAGTAAGTTGGTAATATAAATAGTGTGAAACGTAATGTTGTTGACTGATTTTTGATGAAATAAAAATACAGAAACAACTTGTTCATCACTACAGATAAAGGAAGCATGTGAGAGGATTAACAGATCCAGCAATTATGACTGGAGAAAACACAACTCGCGCCTCACTGGTCAGTTATATATTGCAGAGACAATTGGTTACGTGAGAAAGAATAGCAGTCCCAATTATAAGAGGCTAGAAATGTGTGGGGTGAGTTGCTCCAACCATTGGGAGAAAATATGCAACAACCAACTTAAGGATATATCCATTTTAAACTTTTCAGATCATACGAATAATCATGACTCATTTTCTATCATGAGCATTTTCAGTTCCCAATCTCATGATCACTTTTTCTCAAACAGGTGAATGTGCAAACATCTGAAGAATTAATGTAACTAAGGAGTAAAGAGATCAAATAATGATGTAAATGAGATTATGTTGCAGGATTGAATCAATGGTGACTGAACTAAAAAGTCAGAAGCTTGTATTGATATTTTATGCATAAGAAACTTGGAGGCATACCCATCAACCAAGAAACTAAGCAAAAGAGGATAAACGTCGTACTGACTAACCAATCACACAGCAATCCTCTTGTCGGTTTTTTCTAGCAGGCATGATATCTGGGGATGACAGTTCATGCTTCAAAGAAATGATAAACAAAGATGAAAGTAAAACACGTAACCAAACCGCAGAAGCAATTAATTCTTTTTTTCCTACAATGGAAGTAAGTAATTCTGATGCATAAAAACTATAGAAGTCAGTTCCTATACTTACTGCCATGCACGCCAGCCGTCTAACTTTTTGATAATCTGCTCCAAGACCGACTAAAATTAACGGCTGAAAAGTACAAGAATGATAAGCCCTCATCAAATCATATCTACAAATACTCAATAAAATCATGAGTGCCTACAACCCAAGAAACAACGCTACACACTCTTGCACATGGCTGGAATGAAACCAATTTCAAAAATATTCAACATTACATACTGAAAGAAAGAACAAACAGGAATTCATGTAAATTAGTGCAAGTGGAAAATAGTTATTCTAATAACTAGAAATAGTTCGCCAGCTAATACTACATCTTCTGTGCTTTGTGCTTTATCCATTAGAGGAGTTAGTACTGGGATGCATAATGCGTGTTGAGCCCACAACATGCATATGCAAGAAAATTAACATTAAAATTTCTGGCATATAAGCTGAATTCCAAAGGCACAGGTATGGGCATTTCACAAGAGACCCAAGTTTTCACCAAAACAATCACGAATTAAATAGGCCTGTCATTACCATATAATGATCCAAGAAAATAGAACGATCAGTGATTAAGAAACCATGCTAGCATCCAATCCATTTTACAAACAGAAACAAATATGCAAATAGCTCATGCATGAAATCAGTAACCTACCATATGATGCGGGATAAGAGATGCCCCATACTTAGCCTTGAAAATTCTTTCCAAGCAATCGACTGTAGCATTTTCCAGACCAGTGTAATCCACTTTGGTTTGCAAAGCACTATTGAAATGGCAAGAATACAACATATATAAGTACGAAAAAAACTCAGTAAATTACCAAATAAAAGTTGATTAAGCAAGAGATGAGAACTTGGCATTTACAAGCCATATGCACCGCATGGAGTACAGCTCCCAACCTTACCTGATAATAGCAGGTAGAGGAAAGCGGGTGAGAATTTCCTGAGCTGAAGCATCTGAGATTACACCTGCAATCATTGTGTCAGGTGACAGGTGACAGATGCGGAATAAAGGTTCATTTGCATAGGAAATCGCTCGAACACGCATATATGAACAGAGAAAAAATGAATGGCCCAACCAGGCTGACGAGAAAAATCAGTAGCAGCTGAGATGGGTCGATGGAAAATTCTTCTTCCATGTCTTGCACTTGCAACTTGGAACAGAAGTTGGCGCGAGGCGCGAGCATTCTCTCTTTTAACAAGGCGGTGGAGGCTAGAGAGTATTCAGATATATTTGCAATTCGGTCCTCTAAATAATTCATAATTTCATATTGTCAAATTGGCTCTTTTCGATCCATATTCTTTTATTTATCTTTTGGTAATTATCCGTAGTATTTTCATTTTTTTTTTTGAAAAATAATTATATTATTATAGTTTTCGCCAAAAAATATTTATAATTATCCCAATGATTATCTGAAATAAAATACATATTTGAGGATTTCGGTTATGTATTAGCACAAATTCCAGTGAACCCCTCCGTATTCTTGCAGATCATGTTTTTCATGTCATTCCTTCTCAGCCTTCGCCTGACTTCTAATTAGTTCAATGTTTCTATGGTCACGAGCTTCCATTTTCTCCCTAATAGCTAAGAGCTCTTCTTCTGGTGCATTAGTTATCGAATCCACGACTTAGAACTAACATTATCTCTGATTATAGTCTAAGATTTTTGCTTGCACTTTTATCAAATAGCTGGAGTAATCAACCATTCTTTGTAGTCCGTCTCGCTACTTTTTTTGCATCTTTTGCCACTTAGATATTCTTTTTACATGTTGATGGGCATTTCCTTTTTCAGTTAGTAGCAATTTTTTTTCTCACTGGGCCTAATTTTTGCAACCTTGAACCTGATTCCATTCTCAGTTTGTCACTATTTTCTTGTACTATTGGACCAATGAGCTTATCAGGGTCGTGGCTCTAACCATCTGGCTAGAAGGTTGCAAGCTCATGGCTCTCAGTCTGCTCAATTGTATCAGGGCTTTCTCCCCCCATTCTAGCAGCCCACTAATTTTTACCATCGGGCTCAATAGTTTAGTTTGGCCCAATCCCGATTTTAGCGTTTCAAGATTTTCATACTAGACAAGCACGACCCTCTTTCCAATTTCAGGCGGTGGAGTCGCCAACAATCGTACTACTGTCTCGTCCGAGCTATTTTTTAATGTCTGCTCCTCAACAAGTGAGTCAATTACCTCCAACGGACTGGAGCTAAGAGTCGTTGAGCTATCCTTTGACTTTTTGTCTCCATCCCCTAGGGTTGGGGAGCTTTCCCCGAGGAGTCCTAGCCTCTCTGTGCACTGGCAGCAACAACGAAAATTCAACAACTTTCCTCATCCTTCATTCCTTTGGCAGAAGGCAAATTATCTCTTCCTAAATAAAAATACCCAATAATTCGTCTTCAATTTCCACTTCCATTACACAAGTAATTTGGTCCACCGAATTTGTTACTATGAATGCCTTTTTTTACTGCTAAATCTATCTTACCTGAGTTGCTGATTGCCCCTTTTATGAAACAGTTCCAACAGGTGTGGGGCGCCTCATGAATGCGAATCCATGTCGCTCTCCCTTTACACTTATTTGTCAACCCATCCCGCAGCTTTTGGATCCTCATTCTAGCCAAGACTGCTTTTTTCACGAGCTCGGATTTTAGGTGGATGAGGAGTTCCACCCTCCAAATGGGTGACTGAGAAACATTCATTCAACCAGGTGAATTCCTCAGGTCTATGTTTGAGTGCATCTTGATTTTCGCCAGTTGCACCTTGTTTATAAATATCGATGATGAGGCTATTACGAGTGTTTATGATTCCATTGGAGGTACTCGGGCAATTCCATCTTGTATTTGTGGCCAAGTTGGTCTAAGTTTAACAAAACTTGCCAACAATTTGTAGGTACCAATCACCAACCCATCTAGGATATTTTCCAACTGTAAAGCATTCTCAAATGGGAAGAATCTTACAAATGCACATCTCCTCCTAAGACGACCCAACTCTTGTGGGAGGTGAATTTGGAGAAGAAAGAGTCAATCTCCAACCTTATCCAGGTGTCTGAAAATTTGAGTTATGGTGAGAGATTGTTTCCTCACTCATCCGTCTTATGTAAATTGAAAGTCCTTTTTTTGTGGTTGCTGCTTATGATCGCTTGTTCTGTTCTGGCAAAGGAGGCTTTTGCTATTTCTTGTGATTGTTTGCCAGTCTTCATCCATTGGCGGCAGAGGTGCCGGTTGTAGTCATCTGGCTCAACACCAACAAAGTTTGCCATGGTGGATTGAGTTTAAGATTTTCAATTGAAAATCCCTACGAGAAGAAATTGTTTGTTTGTATAAAAAGCTATGTAGATTCTAGAGAGAAGTATGGGATTCTCTCTCTAGAATCCATGCATCTAGTCTTAATTATCAGTCATATTTTCTAATATAAGCACAAGTTGAATCCTTAATATTGGAAAGGAAGTTTACTTCTCCACAAAAGTTTAGGTTCGAATTTTTGGATGAAAAAAATAATTAAGTTGGAAATTATCTTTTTTCTAAAGCACCACTGTTGCGAAATCCTAAATTAATATGAGTTGGGACCGTTGGGACCGTCGGTTAACCGGTCCCAGACCTCATCATTGATAATTTTTTTAGCTTTGTGCTAATAATGGACTAGAGTAAAATGACTATGAAATTTTAGTGCTTCTATTTAGTGAAGTTGCTAGAACTCAATATATCAAGCAATGCATATTGGGTCGCAACGGAAATGACCTTTTTGTATAATTACAAGGGTAAGACCGCGTACATCTTACCCCCAAGATCATAACTTAGTTGGAAATATACTGGGTACGTTGTTATTGTTGTTGGGACCGGCGGTTAACCGGCGGACTGACAGTTTCAATAGTCGAAATTTCAAAAAATTAACTTAAGTGGTTGTTTAAAGGCTATTAAATAAAAATTGTATCAATATCTTCTTAACATACCTCAACCTAATCTTAATGTCATTTTGTTCAGACCCACAAATTAAATTAGAAGATTTAAGAAAATCTTTTGAAGATTATTAAGGTAGATTTATCGACAAGGATAATATATCCTTTATCGATCATAAGACCATAATTGGATAAATAACTAGTTTATTAAATGAGTTGTATTTGGAATATCAAGAACATTTATGCATTAGTGCTCAAAATTCTCATGCATGTGGTCATAGTTCTAGTGGAGCAATACTATGAAGAATGTGAAACATAATGAAACAAATATTTAAACAATCTAAGTCTTCATCAAGTCTCACTTTCATGGAACTTGATTCTTATCTAACAACTTTCTTTAAAATTGCTCATATAGGCAATGATGATAAATCAATCTCAATCGAGTGAAATTTTGATACTCTTGAAGGGTGGAACAATAAATCACGAGATTTTTTGCTATTATCGACTATGATAAGAGGAATTTTAGCATGTTCAATTTCTACAGTTGTCGTAAAACAAACATTTAGTAAGGGGCCGTTTACTAACAATTCCGTCTTGGGAATTAACTGTGGATTGATACTGGAATTGCACACCAAATAGTGGGATTGGGCTGGAAATAAAATTGAGTAAAAAAAGCAATTACACGTTTATTAAATAAATCCGAGAATGAGAATTAGACTATCAATTTTTAAAATATAAGAGAAATTTCGTTTTTGTCTCTGTCTCAAATTAGAAATGATTAAGGTAAACAGATTTTTTCACAACGAACTATGCAACCGTTCTTCCATATATCTTTATCCGGATGATCAATGTAAACAACATTTCTCAATTTCAGCTAGATGCTCTTTTTCCAGTTTCTAATCTCAACAACGCGCTTCTCTTCACTTCCTGCATCGTCTTTCTATCTCCGTCATTACTGAGCTTTCAGCTCTCCCTTTCACGACTACTTTTCGTCTGAGTTCTCTGGTAGTTTGGATCCTGTCCAAACAAGAGAAATGTCGACGAGGAAGCTGCTCAGAGCAGCAATATGTTGAAAGAGAGATTGATTGAGGAAAGCAGTGGAAATAGAACAGGGGTTGGATTAGTTGATGCTCTTTTTATACCTGGGGTGGTTCTGTTTGCATTTTCTCTGTTATTTGCAAAGCTAGTTGCTTCCACATTTCTGTATTGTCTGCCGTCTGAGCCAAACTGGTAACGTTTATTACTACCACTCTTCATTGAATGTTGTTTGTTGTTTGTTTTGCCAAATTGCTAATCTTTCTCTGTATTGTGTTGCTGCAGCTATTGAGGGGCAGTACATATCAGTGAAATCTGCTGGAAACCTCTCCACTCTCTTTGACATCGGTGGAATAATAGCTGGAGTCCTGGCCTGATATATTTCCGACAAGCTTAATGCTCGTGCGACCACAGCGGCCGCCTTCCTGTACGCCTCAATCCCAAGTTACCGTAAGTTTGGAAGTATGTCCAGAGTCATGAACGTCGTTCTAATGATGATCACTGGTCTGCTTGTGAATGGGCCGTATGCGTTAATCAAGACAGCCGTGACTCACTTGGCTCTCACGGAAATACAGAAGATCATCCCGCTGTCGCGTCGGTGCTGAACAAATACGCCACGAAGGCGACAACCCTCCAGCCGCCGTAGAGGAGGGGCTTGATGGCATCGTGAATCGCCAGCAGAGATTGGGTGATGGTGAGGGAGATCTGGATCTCGATCTTGGCGTCGGGGGAGAGGTCAAAGAAGTCGACAGTGGCGGATTGATGTAATTTCAGTGAACTTGGTTAAGATTGACCCAAAATGGTAGGATTTCTGGGTTAGAAATCTATTCTTCATTTTTTATAGAATTATTTTTGGGGCTCAATCCAATCATTTTTAAAAAAATTGGCGGGTCATGAGATTGAATTTTCCGACCCACTTTGCCAAGTGTGTTTAGTAAACACAAAATTGTGCTATAATCCTAGCATAATAACGTATAATTTTATCTAGTAAACGGGCCGTTAGGGTTTAAGACGAGCACATGTCAGAGCACATGCTAATATAGGCAGTTACAACCATCACATATCATGAAAGCCCAACTCTTCAAAAATTGGTACCCACAATAATCTGA
>JAOWBN010208374.1:0-26009 GCA_028565015.1 Pinguicula moranensis | reverse complement strand
TCCGATGTCCTTGCAGTGCAATTGGCACTTGTCTAGCTATGAACTATATATAACTATTATCGTGAGTCTACCATTGATGACAAGCTCATCTTCCTACATATTATCCTGATATTTTAAATAAAAAAAGTCAGATCTTGAATTGATAAAACTAATGGAGATTGGGCAGTCGCTTGCAACATCTTAAACCTCCTCCTACATGAAGGCTCGTGAAGAAAAACGAAAGCACAAACAATAGCATAATTGAGAAGACAACTTTAGAGTTGGAACTATAAATAAAGTGAGCAGATAGAAGAGAAGATGGATCATAGACTGTATTAATTAATTAGGTTAACTCTACACTAAAATTTAAAATTGTAGAAAACAGATTTAACTTGACCTATTTTCTTATCTTGGGAAATAAACAAGAGAATTATTGACAATACCACATGAGTTATGGTATAATATATATATTTTTTTTGTAAATATAGAGGTTCATGGAAAAAAATCACATGACTTATGGTATTGTTGTGAAATAATGATAATAGCTATACGATGAATACAAAGAATAAAATATATTCGTAAGATTACTTATCTTCTCCAAAATATTCTTCAACACTTTTCCTCTACATTTCATTTTCTATTCTAAGGCCCTATTTATAGAATTTGGCTAGGGAATTTGTCACTCCTCTTTTGCAATTTGTTGTTTGTCAAAGCCATTTGTCAATTTGCTTGCATCTTCTCTAACACTTATCTTTTCCTTCGTTGCATGCTTGACATCTAGCATACACTCGTCCATTCCCTCTTTGCATGTTTGACATCTAGCATGAAAGCGCTTAGCAAATTACACCTCATAAACTTTGCATGGGGTTTTATTTTATAGATGGGATATTCATTCCATAACACTCCCCCTTAAATATTCATTCTATTATGTCTCTTTAAAATCTTACTAGGAAAAAAACTTGTGGGAAAATCTTAGTGAAGAAAAAAGAGTACATGATTTTATCATCCCTCTCTATTGTCCATATCTTTGAACTTCCTCATTCCGATCCCTTTGACCAACTTTTCAAAAGTTGCAATAGGTAGTGCTTTAGTAAACAAATCAACCAAATTGTCACAAAAATCGAACTTGCTGGATATTGGTGTCACCATTTTTGTGAAAGTTATGTGTAAACAAAAACTTGAGTGATATGTTTCGTTATATCATCTATAATGAAACCTTATTTCTATTGAGCAATGCAAGCAGCATTAAAGAATAGTTGAAATATCCTTCTTGCTCTTCAAGAAACATATTCCACAAATATGTTGGGCTATGGTTCTTAACCAAATGCATTCACGACTTACTTCATGAATTGCAAGGATTTCTGCATGGTTTGAGGAAGTAGCGACTAATGTTTGTTAAATAGAATGCCATAAAATAGTTATACGTCCACAAATAAGCAGATAATTTGTTTGGGATTTGACTTTGTTTGGGATTTAACTTTGTGTGGATCAGATAAATCTCCAGTATCAGCATAACCAATTAATTATGGGTTAAATACATTGGGATAGTATAAACTCATATTCATTATTCCTCGAATATACCAAAAAATGTGTTTGATTCTAATCCAATGTCTTCTAAATGGAGAAGAATTATATCTTGCTAGTAAATTTACTGCAAATAATATATCAGGTCATGTATTATTAGCAAGATACATTAGAGTTCCAATTACATTAAGATATGGTACTTCAGGACCAAGAAGTTTTTCACCATCTTCATGAGGGCAAAATATATCCTTTTTTATATCAAGTGATCTTACCACCATTTGTGTACTCTGTGGATGTGCTTTATACATATAAATCTTTTGAGCGCTTTCTCCAAATAATTAGATTTATGCATGTCAAGTGCTCAATTGCAAGACCTAAATACAAATATGTTTTTGCAAGTTCTTTCATTTCAAATTCTTTCTTTAAACAAACTACTACCTTTGATAACTTTTAAGATGTTTCAATAATATTTAAGTCATCTAATAACAATGATGATAAATTTTTATCCAGATCTCTTTATTAAAAAATATGGGCATATTGAATCATTTTTATAGCCTACCTTTAGTAGGTATGTGTTCAAACAATTGAACCATATACATCCAGATTCTTTCAGTCCATATAGAGATTTATATAGTTTAATCGAATAAATCTCTAAAAAAATAGAACTTTGTGCTTCAGGTACTTTAAACTCTTAAGAGATTTTTTTATATAGATATAATTTTCTAGTAAGCCATATAAATAGGCTGTCACAATATCCACCAGTCGCATCTCAAGCTTTTTCATAAATTGTCAGACTTATCACTAATGAAATGTAATTACATCCATCACATGAGAATAACTATCTTCATAATCAATATCTGGTCTTTGGGTAAAACTTTGCCCGATAAGCCGTACTTTATATATCCCGACTTATTTTCTGCACAAATACTCATTTATATCTGACTGGTTTTATATCTTTTGATATAGGGTCTACTGGTCGCAAAACTTCACGTTTTTTTAAATAATTAAGCTCTAAATCAATTGCTTCTTTCCATTTTGACCAATCATGTTTGCGCCTACATTCCTCTATAGATGTAGGTTCAATATCCCCATTTTTTTTATTATATTGCATGCTATTGCTATAATATGAACAAAGATATCTTTGGCGTTTGTTTCATATCGATTTCATTTTTTTTTGTTACGACCTAATTTATAGAGATCTTCTTATTTTTAGGTACCTAAATTTCTTCATTTATGTCATTTGCTTCTGCTGGAGTATTACGGGTCTCTGCTGGAGATTTTATTTTCTCTGCTCTACCATTCTTTATGTTTGCTTCTTTTCTTTTTCAGGGTTTTTTTAATCTTTGAAACCAATTGGTCTTCCACAATTCATGCATGATTTAGACTCATTTACGGTAGAAATTTGTCCTTTTGGGACATTAAGTCTAACTAGAGCATTTGTCGCTGGTATATGAGATTTGGTTATCTTCTTCAGGTCGGTAAACACATCTGACAATTGATTTGCTAACTTTTGCAAATAAATAATCTTTTGAACTTCAAGTTCACATTATCGAGAACGATGATCTAAATGTGATAGTAAAGATTCATGTCAGGATATTATCTTTTCCAACTGTTTATTCTCTCCCTAATGTTAGAAAATTAGTCATCAAAATGACAATCAGCAAATCTTGTTATAAACGAAGCTCTAGTTGATAGTTCCAAATATTTAATTATTGAGAGAGATTCATATTCAGCATATATTCTCATTCTCCTTTGAGGCCCATCTTCGTGTGTTGTGGAGGAACAATTGTTACAAATACCGCATATCCAAATATTCTTAGACAAAAAATGTTTGATTCTTGACCATAAACCATTTGCATCGGAGAGAAATTTTTATAACTTATTAGCCCGATACGAATAAGTGTTGCATGCAAAATTGAATGTCCCTAAATAGATACGAGTTTAAAATGCATAAGCATTGGCCTAACAATCAATTAAATGCGCTTAATAAATGATTCAACGAAACCATTTTGAATATGAACATGTGCAACAGGATGTTCAACGGTTCATTGAAGACTTGTGAACAAAATTCGCTAGCATTATTTAAGCAAATTTTCTCTATTGGAAAAATAGGAAAATAAGCCCTCAAATGAATTATTTGTGTAAGTATAATTGCAAAAACTAAATTGTGAATAGATAATAAGCACACATGCGACTATTTAGTTGATGCATCAAAATCATAAATTATTGAAATGGTCTGAATGGTTGTTGTATAGGCCTACATATATCTCCCTAAATTCTTTCAAAAAATATAGGGTTCTCATACGCAACTTTATGTAATGAAAGCCTTGTAATTAGTTTACCTTAAGAGCAAGCTACACATGAAAATTAACTGGTATGAAAGCTCTTCTGTTTTTTATTAAATGACCACATGAATTCTCTATTGTTTTTTGCATACAACCGGTCATGCCGAACTTTGAAAGTTTTAGTAGTATTTAGACTTTCAATAGCATAAGCTTCAACTATTCTTATTGTTGTGTAATATAAACATGAAAGAATTGTATTTGTTTACAGATTTAAAATCTTGTAAGCATAAATGCAACCAATCATAACGAGCTTTTGTAAGTATCATTGCTTTCTGGTGATTATATTTCTATTTGAGATTTTTTCAAAGATCTGAAAGATCTTTTTTAGTGAAATATTCTGCTTTGAGTCCCTCATTAATACGGTGACGAATAAATATCATTCTTTTCATCTTATCCTATTGAGATGTTTTATTTGCATCTTCTATGGTGTCTCCAAGATCCATAGCATCTAAATAGATTTTCATATCAAGAATCTATGAAAACTAATTCTTTCCGGTGATGTTAAGAGCAACAAAATCAAGTTTAGAAAGATTAGATATTCTAACACTAATTGACTAATTTTACCTCGTACTAGTAGCTCAGTAGTAGAGTCGTGTTGATAACGTGTTGTGAAATAATGATAATATCAATATGATGAATACAAAGAATAAAAGATATCCGTAAGATTACTTCTCTTCTCCAAAATATTCTTCTACACTTTTCTCTCAATTTCATTTTCTATTCTATGGTTCTATTTATAGAATTTGACTAGAAATAGTTGTCATTTTTCTCTTGTTATTTGTTACCTTGCTAAAATCATTTGTCACTTTGCATTCATCTTCTCTAACACTTGTCTTTTCCTTCCTTGCATGTAGGGGTGGCTATCTGTTATCGGTGGTGTCGGAAAACTGCCACTGACGACCGTTTAGAAATAAATATTAAAAAATATATTTTTGATTTTAAGTTTTACGCTTCTTTACAATTTTTACTTTTCTTTACAACTTTTAAATACTTTACTTAAATATACGACTTTACCACTATACGTCTTACTACTACGTTTCTTGATTCTTATCTCTTCCTTCTTCTCTTCTTCGATTCACTCACGGCCTCGATGTTGCAAAACAATCGACGTTGAGATCACGAGACGGCTTTGCTAAGATCCTATCTTTTTTCCCTGACACTAACCACCATTTTTCCAACTATTTTTGTTTTGGTAACACATTTAATAGGTAAAACAATTGCCAATTTTTTCTAGGGTTTTCAGTATGTATTTGAATTTTGGAGTTTCTTGTTTGTGTTGTTTAACAAGATTTTTTGTTGGATCTTGGAATGATTCACAAGGGTTTTTTTGTTGGATTTTGGAATGATTTTGGATTGAAGTTGAAGAGGAGATCATCGTTGTTGTTTGTTCAATTTTGAGAAAAAGCATCTCCATTGTCTCAGCGCAATTAGCGTTCAAGTATTCAATTTTTTTGAAATTTTGTGTTATCGGTGGTATCGCCACCGCCACCACCACCTCCATTGATGTCGGTGTCAGAGGCAATAGCAGTAGTAAAATCCATCACCGCCATCTTGATAGTGGCAGTGGCGAAACAATTGTTTCCATCACCGCTACTACTGACTGTCACCCCTATTTGCATGCTTGACATATAGCATACACTTATTAGTGTATTTATTCCATAACAGGTCTAAAGTTTTACATAAATATTGGGGTATGGGTCTAGATATAGGGGTAAACTTTTATTTAACACAATCACCCATAATTTCGGATAAAAATAAACTTGATCTTTGATTAAAAACTTTTAAATTTCTTTTCCATAAACTTATGCTCTTCGGAATGATAAGGTTTCTTGTTTTAACAAGGTTCTTGAAGTAGAGTTGTACATACAGATGCGAGGTTAGACACGACCCGGGACCAGTGTGTCCATTGTTTGCCCAGACCAGACCTGTGGCCTACCAGTTTAATGGTTCGCGGGTCCGAACCCATGAAGTATTATAGTCCCTGGAGCAAACTCGGCCCATCAATTTATCATTTTATAACTTTTTTTATTTTTTTAAAAATATTCTATTGAAGTTCGTGGGATCAAACCGAGCACCCTCCATACATTTTCTGTAGCATTTACCATTATACTATGTGTACTTATGTTATACTAAATAAAAAAGAAGAAGAAAAATATGTGGGAATCGCGGGGTTGGACCCGTGGAATAACTTTATTTAGCCATATTGCCTTATTATGAACAAATAAGATAAAATAACCTAATAAAATGACCTTAAAGATAGCTTCAAAAATCTTATAAAAGCCCATATAAAAAATGAATCCCTATGCCGCATTATAGGCCCGATGTAATAGAATTTTGGTTACTGAAAATTTTTAATATTACATAGGCCCTAAACCCTGCCCGACCCGACCCAGTAAGATAGGGTCAGGCACTCGGCGCGGCTAAGCTAGTCCGGGCTCAAGAAATTATATTTTTATTATATTGAATAGTATATTTGGGTTCTCTTGTAACATTTGTAACATACCAAAGGTCACCCAAATTCTATTAAAAATGTCACATTTAATTTTCCTTTACTAATTGAAATAATGGAGGGGATAACATTATCATTATCGTTCATGAAAACGCGTAGAAAAGGGGAAATAGAAAAGGAAGAAAAATAAAAGTAAATAAAAAAGGAGAATTGGTCGAAGCTTATTTGAAATAGAATAGAAGGGCCATTTGGATTTTTTCTATAATTCCTCCCAGTCCCATCTTTCTCTCTCTCTCTCACCCACTTCAATTCCTCAGAAATTCTGATAACGACTGCTCCTGCAAAATCTCAACTGATCAATCGGACTTCAATCTCTGCATTTTATTCTTCTCGCCGATTTCAATGGGGCAATTCAACAGAGACAAGGAATTGCCCGGAGTGAACATCAACTCGCTGCTGAATATGCACCAAGTCCCATCTCTGCAAGACTTGCACGTCCATGGCGGACAAAACCAGATGCTACCGTCGCCGGAGTTCGATCCGGGTTCATCGCACGATGATTTTTTGGAGCGAATGCTCGCCTCCGTGTCGGCATTGAAACTTATGGCACTAATAGTGATATTTTGAATTTGGACTAAAAGTGAAACTTCATCAATCTTATGGAACTAAAAGTGATTTAAATCCAAGTTAATAAAGTAACTGTAGTTTAAGAATAAAAATCAAGCACAGTTAAATTATATTACAATACATGAAACAAAAAAATAATAATAGATAATATTAAAAAACCAAATGAAATTGAAAAAAAGTAAGTAATGTATCAAAAATATGAAATGAAGTGGAAATAAAATAAAGTTGAACTGATAAAAAAATCGGTAAATAAATTTTATTGCGGGAGCAATTTGCAACTCCTTTGAATCGGACCTGTGTACAGTTTACCTAGCCACATCCATATGCCATCAAGCATAGATCATATCCATTCACTACATATACTAAAACACAACATTAATAACAGATGAATCAATGGCAAGTATGAAAGCCAATACTGTTGATAATGTCCACATTGGTTAGGAACCAAGTGTAAAAGGGTTCATATAGGATGACACCACATTAATTGGATGAGGGCTTCTGGGAATAAAAGTCCAAGAACAAATCCGTGAAGGCTTCGATTCAAAGCGGACAATATCATGCAATGTGTGTGGTGTCCATAATTCCAATAAATACTTGGATTAACACATTTGTTACCTTGAAGCCAACACCAAGTGTGGAACTTGATCAATTCGATTGTACTTAGTTGCCTTGTCTCCTCATATTGGAAAATTGTTGCATTCCTCTTAAGCCATAGCTTCCACAAGGTTGCCAACCATATAGCTTTCCACATATTTCCAATTTTTTTTAAATTATTACTAATACAACTAATTAAGTCCATACATAATTGTGTAGGTCTTAATTGTCTGTGTTTTGACAGGAGCCTAAGGCTACCATGAGGGGCAGAGGCAAGGATACGGGAAACCAGAACATTGTAATAAATTTTTTTATACATACATTGAACACAAACACACAAAAACCAAATTCAGAAAAGGAGAAGAGGAAAATTTCCCGAATTTGTTTATGTTCTTTACATGGTATCGGAGCCGGGTTTTGTAGTGATCCATGCTATGAAGAAAAGTTTCTGCTTCCCGTAAGTTGTTGTTTTTGTTGCTTCTCTATTCTTCTATTCAAAGAACCTGACAGAAGCTTGTGTATTGTTGTTTATGTTGATGTTGTGATTTCTCTGCTTCCCGTGAACGTTTGTTGCTTGTTTGTTGAAGATTGTTTGTTGTTGTATCCGAAAATGGATTGTTGTTGTTTCTACTCCTAGCCCATGTAGGAGGCAGTGCCTGTGAATTGTTCACTTGTTCTGGTGAAGTTTGTGAGAAACCATGGGTGAATTGTTGAGGTAAAGTTTGTGGTGAATTGTTAAGTGTTGAACTACTGAGATGTCTAAATCTAGTGAGGAACAACCGAAGGATGACACCCATGATGTCATTGTTCCTGCGTCGGCCCGTGGTCTGTATGCCATTCATCTGAGTGACCAACTTGGTAACATCATTACACCGGTGGTGTTTTGGGGTTCAAATTACGATGAATGGGCTCGTTTGGTATGCATGTTTTTGTGCACACAACGTAAGTGAGTTTGTTGAAGGAATAGTTGAGCGTCCATCTGTTGCAACCAATCTCAAAGATTGGTTGACAATTCACAGTTTGTTGGTTTTTTGGATTCTGAATACGACCGAGCCCAAACTTCGATCTACGATTAGTTTTCGTGAGTTTGTGACTGAACTATGGGCTAATATTCAGAAACGATTCTCCATTGGCAATGGGACTCGTGTCTATTAGTTGAAGGCCAATCTCTCTAACTGTAAGCAGCAGGGGGAGGAAGTGGCTCTTTATTTTGGAAAGTTGAAAACAATGTAAGACGAGCTTCTCGCATATGAGACTTTACTTATGTGTGCCACAACAAGATGTCCCTGTGATGTCACAGAGAAGGCACGTAAGCGTGATAATGCTAAGAAGATTTATCAATTTATGAAGGGGCTAGATGATGCCACATTTGGGATTGTTCGATCCCAGATCCTCAATTTGGAACTGACTCCATCCTTATTGTGAATCTATGCGATGATTATCCAAGAGGAGAAGTTGCAACTATCACAAAACATCGTGACGTGCAAAGTGATGTCGTGGCTTTTGCCGCTCAGCCATGGCATGACTCTCTGAAGGCTGACCTTTGGTGTGATCGTTGTCAAATGCAAGGGTCATGATGTCTCTTGTTGCTATGATCTTCATGGTTATCCAGAAGGCTAGTTTGGTCATGGTGTCCGTGGTGGAAACCATGGCGGTGGTTGTAGTAGGAGCAAGCAAAAAGCAAATATGACAGTCGATGGTCGGAGAGGAGGTGACACATCATTGATTGCTGCCGCTCCTTCATCTAGTTCATGGATTGCGTTTCCTGATTTGAGCCTTGAACAGTGGGCGGCTATGGTGCAGACAATTAATTCTCAGAAGTATGGTAGTATTGGTGAGAAGTTATGATAAGTTGTATAATTGATTACCAGATACCAAGGCTGATGCAGGAGCATATTGACTTTTCCACAAATTCCTCCATTTTCCATTCTAAAAACGCGTTTTAGTTATTCCTGCCTTTTTTAATAAATCCCGAAGTCAACTGACTCCGGATTTTTAGCAGTTTACCATTTTTCGTTGATTGATTGATTAGGCGAGATTTGCGTAATTATGCTAATTATGGCAGATTGCGAAAATTAAGCAAGTAGTTTGACTATTTAAGTCCGGCTTGTGGACTTCTTTCTCATTATCAAATATTGTGAAAAAAAATAATTAAACGGAAACCGATAGCACCGCTCGGGATTCTTTTGGGAAAAGTTCTTGTTTTTTTGTTTTTCCTGCAAATTTCTATACTTTCGAGCCTACAAGATAATCGCTATCTTATTCCGGCTTCAGTATGCCATAAGTCTATATCCTCATCCTGGGGAATGACTACAGAGCTTACGCCATCCTCCCCCTGCTGCAAAGGTGTTTCCAGGCAGTCTGCCCACCTGGAAGGCCAACCCTGCCTTGGGGTTTTCTTTTTGCTGCATTTGACATAGGTTTTCTCTAGGTTGTCAAGCCTAGCTTTGGGTGAGCTTGGGGAACCAGGAGACACCAAAGTTGGTGCTTCCTGAGCCTCCGCAGTATCCTTTGCTTTGCTCAGTGTCTCTCCTCGTGTTCCAGAGAAAACACTATCCTCAGTTCGCAGAGTATCTGCCAGGTTCCCCAGTTGACTATTCATGGCCACTTTTTGAGGTTCAATCCTAGGCATCTCAGATTGGGCTTCCTGAAGTTGAGGCCTTGCTTCTACATGAGAAACCTCATTGCGGTGTCCAGGATCCCCAGGTGCTTTCCCAGTTTTGCTTAACAAGGGCCAAGCCTTGTCATCCAAAGGTCCAGCTTGCTGATCTTCTAGATTTTGTTTGGGATTCCGCATTTCTTTCCCGCTTTTGGGCTCCTCCCTAATCTGAATCGGGTAAGACCCCTATTTTGTTTCCAGCAGTAAGTTAGGGACTGTCTGGTGCTGATTTTTCTTCCTTACTAAGAAGCGAGCAATGTCATAGTCCTGAAATTCTGTGTGCTTTTCCTCCACCCGAAGCAGCTCCCCAAAAGGTTTGACCATCTCCTTGAAGATGCGCTCATTCCAGCATTGCACCAGAATCCCAATCACATTCATCCATCGATCATTCGGGTGTACAGCTGTGTGAGGAGACCATCTGCGCAAATCAGCCAAGCCTACAGACTGTCATTTTGCGGCTCCAGACAGAAAGATATTCATATCAAGTTCTGTTGTCGTCTGAAACAGGATCTGCGCTCCTGGCAAGCGCGATACTTTGACATGAGATAGTCCAGGTGTTTCCCGGATCTCCTGGGCTAGTTGCCCCCGGGATATTCCTTGGAGGTTAGCCACTAGACACCATTGAAGCCAACTGATCTCATCCGTGGTTGGGTCAACCGTGATTTTGACAGTTTCCGGCGATTTCTGCATCGCCTTCGTCATAATCCTGCGCGGATTCTTTACCTATCGAGGCCAGACGTCGTCTCCTTCTTGTACTTGACTACGTTCGCGTGGATAGTGGATCCCCCCATCCTCAGAGCGTTGAGTCTAGTCACGGTCTTACCCTCGCCATCCGCGATAAAGCCATAGCGAACAAATCCGAATCTTTTCCCTGCGCGATCCAGCTTCTTTGGGATGGTTATTTTGGCAACCTCCCCCAGCGCGGCGAAGAGAGGACGCATCGCATCTTCCTTCCATTCCAACGGGAAATCCGTGAAATAGAAGGTGACGCCCTCCTCCTTCAGCGTCTGTGAGTCAATCCAGTGCCTTTTACCTGCCGCCCGGGAACTTTCCGCGACTTCAAATTGGCTTTTGCCTTTCCGCATCGCCTCAGCTTCTCGTGCTGATAAGCCCATCGCCGGCAAGAGGCCTGGGTCCGGCGGTGCGGGTGGCTCCGCACCCTCCGCCGCCATTAGAAGTGCAGCGGAGGGATGGTGAGTGTGTGTGCGGTGATCAATGGAATCTAGAGAGAACCAGGAGCAAAATAAAGAGAGAGAAACTAGCCGTTATAACTCCTCAGTTGCTAACTTGATCAGAGCATATCAACAGAAATTATGATAATGTTCATAACTTGATATCTTTGTTTAAAACAAAAAGGAAGTGGATTTGCGTTTGAAGTGATAGTATTTTTTTGACACGCATAGTTTCAGGATATGTATTTTACCTAGATCGTACTTTTTGGTCTTGGTTTCTCTTTTCACTCTTCAGTAAAATCAACTACATTTCTTGACCAGGGTGCCTGCCTTATTATTAGTATTATATAGGACACCTAAATGGTTAGGTAATATAAAGAGGAAGCCCCTGCTAACCGAGTTAACTGTTTCTTTCACGGGAAACAAAATAGAGCGATTCTCAAGTCTAGAATCTGTGCATGTATCTCTAAGATCCATGCTGATTCCTGTTACTTCGAGGTCATATAATTGTGTGTTGTCAGCTTTTATTATGTTATTTGTAATCATGCTCGTTGGTCAGTGAAAATTGTTCCTCTCCGAATTGAACATGTTACTTTATAATTAAGATTTAGGAGACACTATTGTATATTTCTTCATTATCCTAACTGATTTTGATATCCTACCTCTGAAACGTAGGGCAACCAAGCATTCAAGGATAAGCAGTGGCAACGAGCTATTGGATATTATACAGAAGCCATTAAGCTCAATAACAGTAATGCGACATATTATAGCAACAGGGCTGCTGCTTATTTGGAGATGGCATGGTAGTTGAACATAATGGAGCATTTTAAAGATTTTTCATTTACATTTTTTCTACTATTGTTAATCCATCCTTGAATGTCAGTTTTGTCCAAGCTGAAGCGGATTGCTCTCAAGCCATTGACCTTGATAAGAAGGTTTTCTACCCCTCTCTCACCTCTTCTTTCTCATTAATTTATCAACTGTCATCTTGTGCACAACTCATCATCCTTCGACCTCTTGCTCATTATTTCTCCACCCCCACCCCCACCCCCACTGGTTCGTGGTGGATACATGCAAGAGCAAACTTATGTACTTCTTGAACGAGGATGAAATTTCCCAATAATATCATTAGTTTGGAAGTGTTTTTATCGTTATAGGTTAGTTTATTCAAAGTATAGCTTGATTCTTTTGCATGTATGGTGCAATAGCTATGAGATAGTTAATGGTATCCACGTTTTGAGGTTGAAGTACTAGTATCATCTTGTTAAGCAATGCTGCTACTAAGATTTTTTTTTTTTTAAACTGCTATATAATTATATGTTGTATAAATAGCATTGTCACTTGAGAGAATTTTTTGTTTCTTCATTTGACTTTTCTAGAGTTTTTCAAGTGACATTTAGAAAAACAGTAAGCACAGAAACTGGGATATATTTTTGAAGATAGATGTTGGCTGTGGTCTTGGCTGTATCCTTCTTTAGAATATTAAGGCCTTTTGCATAATCCCTAATTTTGAAAGCTAATATTTAACTATTTCTTACATCTCACAATGCCTAGCTTTACTTCTCAAGTATCAAACTATGACTCCGCTTAATATCAAAATATAAAATATCAAATGCTTCCAGGAACTTTTAACAAGTAAATTCATTCAGAATCTGATTCCAAGACACTATTTTCCCTATGATTTCAGGATTTTAAGTTAAATCTTCTTGGCGAAATAAGTGGCTATGGGGCCGCTGATTTTTGTGTGTATAACGGTGGCAAGTACTGTTGGGAGTGAAGTTTAGGCTAGATAATTTTGTTCTAGATATATGATGAAATTGAGGCGATGTACAGTAGGAAATATTCAGTGCATTTAAAGGTGATCTTTCCTCTTCCACGTACATGACGGAAACTTTCTGAAATGTAAGTTATTGATAGTGATGCTAGACGTAGGCCAAGAGGGTGAACCTGCATAATATCTTCTTGTTCTCTTTTCTGCTGGTACTTCTCTTTTTCTCATTTTCCAAGGAGAAAATTTGTTTAAAGGAAAAGAAGAAAGGGATTGAGGACTAGTGTGTGTAACTTTGGTCTTACTTCAATTTGACTGTCTATATCTTGGGTTAGTGGCTTATATTTTGTATGCATGTCAAAGAAAAACAATAGAGGAGGTAGGCTATTTTGGAAAAGCCTAAGAGGTCTACTGTTTTGGCCAAACCTCAGGAAGATATCTGTGATTGTTTATTGCTATATTTCTTGTTCATGGTGTCCTGGTGTCCAAGTATTCTCATATACCATTGTAATTTACTTATTTCCATTTTATCCTTTTAAAAGAACTTGGTGAGAAGTGAATTTTTGCTTTTGGAACAAGAATTGAACCTTATCATTGTTATGTTTTGGATTGACTACCTCTTCCAAAATATTCCTCCTGCAGAAGTGATGAATGATATATAAATTGTAAGCACAAATTATTTCTGCCCCTCCTTGCAGAGTATAAAGGCCTATTTGAGGAGGGGAACAGCTCGGGAAATGTTGGGTTACTACAAAGAAGCTATAGAAGGTGAGCTCATCTCCTGTTCTTGCATAAAGATTCTAAATGTATCAATTCGCCATTACCATGAAAATAAGGTCTACTGCAGTCATTTAGAAATGTGCTGTCATCAGGTCTGTTGCAGTAACCCAATGAGGAGAATTGATATTTGTTTCATAATGGACTTTTGATGCCTTTTGTGCTCTGTGGCATTATTTCATTCTACTCTTATTGTACAGATTTCAGATATGCTCTTGTTCTTGAGCCAAATAATAAACGAGCAGCACAGGCTCGAGACAGGTTGAAGAAGCTGTTTCAGTAGCTCATGAAAAAGAATAATGCACGCGCAAATGCCTCGTGTTGCAGAAAGCCTAGTCGTCGACCTTTCCATTGGTTCTTTCATGGAAGTTTACACTAAATTCAGTTAGAGTTGGCCTTGGAACCCAGTAAGCCGGGATAGTTGGTAGTATCTCTCTCTTTTCTTCTTTGTCATGGCCATGGGAACGAGGCTGATGAGAAATTACTTTGGGGCTCGGCATGTTTTGAATAGGTGTAGTTCATGTCATTTTTTTAGCATTGCAATTTTGAAACTTGAGATGTTCCTCAATAGGTTGTATTTCGAGCCAGATTTTGTGATTTTGCTGTGAGCTTTTCATTTCCTAAATATTATGGCATCTTCGCTGTGTTGGAATATGGGTATGAGAACAATGCTTCAAATTATTTTAAGTGTTTTTTTTTTCAATTTATCCTGTTTTAGTTTATATAAACTCATGTATTTGCATAATGTAGAACCAAATTTTAACCCCTCAAAATTTGGTTCCCTTCTTTTCTCCCAATAGCCGCCTCAGACAGTCTTCAACCACTGTTGCTCAGCCACTGTCCTTAGTGTAACTAACTACTCTGGCTGCACATGTAAGCATCTGAGCTATTCGATGATGTAAGGTTCAGCCTCGATTCGATCAGTCCCTTTGTTTTGTTTGGAAGATCTATTTGGTATCAATCGTCCCGTATTTGGAAGATTTGTTTGGTCTCCAATGTATCATTCAGCGTGTTGTTCAACGGAGTGTATTTCATGCCAACTATAAGTTTTTTGTTGTTCCTGGGTTAATTATGTTTGTGTTATGTCATGGAGATCCTCCAAAAGATTTTCAAATTAGCGAAGTCTACTGACTCCCACGCGAATCTGTCTCTCACGCACAAAACGACATTTCGTGTAACAAGTGTCCTATTGACCTAGAAGAATTTTATGTGTGGTCTAACAGTTTAGAGTTGTTCTAGGCGGCAAACAGAAGCTTAGTTTGCTTCTTGAAGATGAGAAACCCTTGAAAAAATTTGATGTGAAGGCTTATGAGGAGTAGGCTTATGAGGAGTTGTGGATGAATAACTGTGTGATCTTCGGGTGAATGTTTAAATTAGGGGTGGTTAATGAATAGCGATAGGGGCATAAATCAATTCTACTAATATAGCGGTTGCGGTAGAAACCCATTTATTAACCGATAATCTGTCACCATGGTTAAAAAAATAATTAAAATCGCGTTTAAAAAAACAGATTTTCGAACAAAATTAACGCTTTCAATTTTCATTCATCAAATCGACTTTCGTTTCGTTTCTCTTTCTTTGCTCCGTCCATTTCTGTTTCTCTCTCCCCGACCCCTGTCGGCGTTCATCAAGCTCAACCTTCTCCCGTAGCGCAGCGGTCCAGAAGTAGTACCTCATAGCCACAAAGCCATAGCAACGGTGTCCTCAGTATTGCGTGTAGCTCAGGTTAGCTTCTTTCACCCCTTTTCGTCTTAGAAGTTAGAATTAAATATTTTAGTTTAATCGTAAAACCCTAATTTTGCCTCATTTCCTGTAGATTTCTTCTTCTATTCCTGTAAGCGCACAGTCGTGACCCTTTGCCCCCCTTTTTACTCGTATTTGATAACGAATTTGAGGTAAAATTCATAACCCTAGTTTTCAATTGTTTGGGAATTTTGGCTTTAGCAGTCATTTCTGTTGAATTTATGTTTTGTTTACAGATTGATGTTGAATAATAGAATTTGTATTTTTATCCTTGTTGATTGATGTATTTGTTCTGTCAAACACTGTCATCTTGTACTGGCTGTAATCACAAAACCAATGAGAAAACCTTCTCGTATTTACAGTTTCACCAGCAATATCTTCTTGTCCAGAGTTGCCACTATCTCCTATATGATATACCTTATACTGAAATTGAATGAGTTAAGTTTATCATGAATGGATTGCAATCTTGTGTTGATCCAGTTTTTGTTCTATATCATGTTTTCTGGATGCTATTTGACAAAAAGATTATTGAGATTTAACTAAAGACGTCCAGTTGTTTAGTTAAATGACTTTGCAAAATGCATTCATATAAGTACAACAATACCATTATCAATGAATATTAGTTATACATTCTACAAAGACTTGAAACGTATGATGCATTCTCACTCACATTTTGTAAAAAAAGGAACAATCAATTAGAATTTCCTTGGAAAATCAACTTATTGTAAGCAAAATTGCTTTATGGCCTGTAAGCACACTCTCAATATGTTCTTGTGGTTATCTTGAAACTTCTTATTGTATATTACCATACCTATGCATGCTTTGATCTCAGTGGCCTATAGTTTGTCTGAAATTGATTTGTTCTTGTTTGCTGGTTATTGGTTATTTCATTTCTTCATGGATCGGGATGACCGGCATCCTGATGACTCGTTCTTGCATCCTTCTGAGGTTATGGGTCTTTATCGAGACCACCCTAATGAGGTGCGTGTATCCACCCCATCCTTACAACAACCTAAAGTGCGAAAGCTTAGTAAGCCTTCGCCAATGTGAAAACATTTCACAAGGATTGTGGGTAGTGATCCCAATCATCCGATGACGAAGTATAATTATTGTCCCAAAGAAGTTTGCATCCACCAAAAGAACTACGGGACATCAAGTCTTATAGCTCACCACAAGGGCTCAACTTTAGGAACAGACAACGGATGATGAACCTGAGACAGTAGCAGCTTACGCATGACTCTAGTGTTGTCGCTTCATCAGTAGGAGTAGGACACTTGATGGTGGCCAAGTACGATGAGAAAGGAATAAGATAGGCCATCGCAGAGCATATAATATTGGACGAATTACCATTTATGATGGTTGAGATGATCAGGTTTAGACGACTACTGAAAAAACTAGAACCACGCTTTCCTGGAATCTCCAGAAAGACGGTTACGAAAGACTGCATGGCCGTGTACCTTGAAGAGAGGCAAAAACTAAAGAAAAATATGCTTGAATTGAGGCCTTGAATGTGCTTCACAATGGACACCTGGACTTCGATTTAGAACATTATATACATTTGTCTGACGATCCATTTTAACGATAAAAGTTGGATCTTGCACAAGAGGATACTTATGTTCCAAATATTAAGTTACCACAAAGGGCCATCTATCTCAAAATAGTTGGAAGACTATATGGGTAACTGGGGTATGGAGAAGGTCATGGATTATTGTGGATAATGCTGCGAACAATGATTCAACCTTGGCCGACTTCAGGAGAAGACAGTTTGAGTGTTTCGTCTCTACAAATGGTGCTATCATGATGGACCACAGAAACTTATAGGTGACTTGTTTTAATACTTGTAAGTTGTAAATGATGATTTTCATTTTACAGTCATGCTTTTTTTAAAGATTAACATGACATAGGTTAGATGCAATACCCATATACTTAATTTGATCGTTAAAGAGGGGCTTGAAGAGCTGGGTCCATCTGTGGACAAGATGAGAGTACTAGTGAAGTATGTTAAGTCTTCACCTTAGAGACTTGACTTATTTCAGCGATATGTGGCCAACCGTATGGAGAAGAAAGGGTTTCTGCAGCTTGGCATTTGCACGTGGTGGAATTCCGCCTTATACTTATTTTGGTATTAGACTACCAATTTGTGTTTGAATATATGATTGAACAGGATTGTAATTTCATAAGTTACTTGGTGTTTGATGTTGGAATGAAGAACTCGGTCCCTACTTTGGATGATTGGACTCAGGCCAAACACTTTGTGACCTTCCTCAAACTCTTCTACAATTTTACACTCAAGCTCTCCGCATCTAACACTATTACATCCTATCTTTTCTTTCAGGTAATTAAAATAAGTTGAATTTTTACTACTGAGGTTATTTTGGCGCTAATATAACTTGTTTGTCTTATGCAGCAGGTGGCCAAGGTCGAGAGGCCACTCACCAAATTTGCTCTGGATGATTATCGATTTTTGTGTGATATGGCCCGTAGTATGAGGTGTAAGTATGAGAAGTATTGGGGGAGTTCACTCGAGTTGATCACAAAGCCAATTCTCGATCTAGGTCACTAAACAAATTCCTGATGGTTACGACCGTGTTGGATCCTCAAGCTAAGCTGAGGTGATTCGACTAGTTGTTTTCATTTACCATGGACTCGAGAAAGAACGGGCCAACAAGGGCAATTGTCATGAGCATTGTACGAGGGGTCTTTGAAGAGTACGAGAAGGTATATGGCACATCCTCTATCCAAACAACTAATGTGGGGACAAGTGAGCATGTGTGTGACGATAGCTATGCCACTTACTTTCACCCGAAGGACCGTGTGGAGGAGCAAAAAATCAGAGATTGATAGATATTTGAGTGACAAGTGTTTGTTGGCTTCTAATGAACTCGATATTCTTGCTTGGTGGAAGATCAACCAAACCTTCTATCCAGAGATGGCATTAGATGTGCTCGTCATTCCGATTTCTAGTGTGCCAGCGAAAGTTGTGTTTAGCATCGAAAGCCAAGTCTTAGATTCTCATAGAAGTTTTTTGGCCCTCGGAACAGTTGAGGCACTCATTTGTACTCAAAATTGGTTGCAGAGTATTTTCGATGATATAAAGATTATGCATGGCACGGAAGATCCTATTATGTACGATATCGATAGAGGTAATAATTCTTTATTATACGTTTTTTTCTTTATTATTTCCTGTACTTTCTAAATTGTACGTAGTTTTTGTGGTTTACCCAGAGTTAAATCAAAACCCTCAATCATACATGGCCCATTTGCTAGGTTAACTATTGACATATCAGATATCACATCATTGTGTTGGACTTGGAAGTTTGAACTCGATTGGGTTGTCCTGTTGGAACTAGGAACTCGATTTATTTCTTGATGTTGGTTATTTTTTTATGCTTATTATTGGTGCGATGCGTGTGCTATATTTTGATGGATTGTGAATTATGATGAATGTGCTTTACGATTTTTTGTTATGTTTGGTCGGTCGACCCTAAGTCATTTTTAGGTTTTAAGATTTTTTTGAATTTTATTTTTATTTTTGTAAGTAGAGATGATAGCGATAGATCTGCTACCGCCACCAACGGAATAACGGATAGCGATGGCGGTGGTGGAACTACCACCTTTATCCGCTAACTTAACAGAAGTGGTATCGCGCGTTGTCACCCCGCTACTGCTAATACCTTTATCCACCCCTAGTTTAACTCTATGGAAGTATCGGTCTATGATATGTTTATGTACCACAAGACTGTGTTCCGTCTCAGGGCTGTCCTCAAAAGGATATATGCGCATGTGTACAATGACTCTTGGGTCTTTGAACTTCACCAGGACATCAATCGTGTTTCCCATGTTATTATAGGATATCTGCTACTGGTTACATTGGCTATTTGAAGAGACAGTGGAAGGAGCTATCTCAATATGAGTCTCTAAGTGACCAGTACAACCATGATGGTGAGGTTGAAGCCAAACGCCTTGATCAACGTAGAACATATCAGTTCCTGATGGGTCTGAAACCCAAATTTGAGTCTCTCCGTACCCAAATCTTTAATACCACACATTTGCCCTTATTATTTGATGCATTTGCCATAGTTGACGGTGATGAGAGACGGCACAGCCTTCTCCCTCTAATTGTTGTGGTTTTCTGTCCCTCTCACTTGCAGGTTGTTGATGAGATAGCCTTTGTGTACCTTCTTGCCAGCGTTGTACTCGTCCTTATTGCAAGCATTGTCGCAAAGAGGGTCATACTATTGATCACTATTGTTCTCTCCATCCGAAATTAAAGAAACAATTTTACCGGACCTGTGCAGCTGGTCGAGGTGCAGGACGTGGTAGTGGTGCTCCTTGGATGGTAGAAATTGCTGAAAATGTTACTTAAAGTTTGCTTATTGCTTCAGGCTTTAGTCCCAGATGACCCAACTTCAATCACGTCTCGAGTTGATGCTCTTCGGCTTCAAGTCCCATGGCTGTTGTTGTTTATGCAGGTACTCCTATTGTCCTTCATGGTAAGTTTGATCATCCTACTTGAATTCTAGATTCAGGGGCAAACAATCATATGACCGGTGAGTTGTCCATTTTTACTTCCTCATCGACCCCCATAAATGAGTTTGTTCGTATTGCTAATGGATCTTCCATCCCCATCAAAAGTCAGAGTAATACTCAATTGTCTACCTACATCACCTTTTCATTTGTTTATTATATCCCTAATTGGTTATTTTTGCATTTAGCCTTCTATCTATATACCGACTTGCTAAAGATCATAATTGTGCTATTATTTTTCTGTTCCATTGTTGTTGATTGCAAAACCTGAGTACGAAGAAGATTTTTGGTAAGGGGCATGAGTGTGGAAGCCTCTACAACTTTGATGATCTTCCATCATCCCGGATATCTCTTTCCTTGCAAGCTAGTGCTTCTTCTACCTCTAATAATTATATTATCTCCAAAGACATTAGATTTGTGGCACGCACATCTTGTCCATGCAAACTTTCAGTATTTGTGTTGGTTATTTTCTGTTTTGAATAAAGCTTGCAAGAATTCTTACTCATTCTGTTGCATTTAGCCTTCTATCTGTGTGGTTGTGAATTGTCTAAATACACTCGCACGTATTATATTTTTCGTATACTTTTGATCTCATTCATTCTGATATTCGGTAACCTTCACCTGCCACCTCATTCTCACAACACTGTTATTATGTCATATTTATTGATGATCATACACGTTGCACCTAGGTTTACCTCATTAAAAATATGAAGATTTCTCTCATTTTTGCACCTTTTTATAAATGGTTAAAACTCAATTTCATACAGTGGTGCATAGCATTCAATCTAAAAAAATGCAACTTTACCCAGTATATTCTCAATTAAGTTGGGGTCTGGGGGGTCTGATGTACGCGGTCTTACCCATGTAATTATACAAAGAGACTGTTTTCGTTTTGTGACCCAGGCGGGTATCGATCCCTGGATCTCACAGTTGTGAGGTATAGTTGCTCACCACTTGAGCCACAATGACTTGATATAATATTCAATTTGACAATGGTAAAGAATATATTTAAGATGAATTCAGGTCAGAATTTAATCAATGTGGCACCCTGCACCAACTCACTTGTCCTTATACTTCTGAATATAATGGTGTAGCAGAATGCAAGAACCATCATATTATGTCTATCGTTCAGAGTCTTCTTCGAGGAATGTCGGGCTACCTAAGACTTTCTGGTACATGGTTGTTCTCACTGCTACTTATTAATCAGACTCCTAATCGTGTCCTACATGGTAAGACCCTCTTCATGTCCTTAAGCCAGATATTCTATTGCTCCCACTTGTTCTGAGTTGTTGGGTGTACTCACTTTGTCCAAACTAGAAGTACTACTCATACGAAGTTTGATGATAAGGTTGTTCGCGGTGTTTTTGTGGGATATTCTTCTATGTCAAAAAGATATCGGTGTTGTGATCCTGTTACTCGTAATTTTTATCACTCTTTGAATGTCACATTCTTGAAGCAAGTCCCATTTTTCACAAGTTTTGCTCCATCTCTGGAGGTCCCAGTTCGGCCTACTGCAGAAGATATTGTCATTCTTAGGGACAAATGTTCGATTATTCGATTCAATTATAATTATAACCGTAATAGAACCAAACTAAACAAAGTTCAGTTATGACATTTCATAACTGAACCAAACTGTCAATTTTTGGTTATTCAATTTTTGTTTCAATTTTATGTTAATCGAATAACCAAATATTTTTTGTTTTATCTTTTTATTTTTTTTTATATTTTATTTATTTTAAATCCAAAATCTTTTATAATATAACTAAAAGTAAAAAAAAAAGAAAAAAATTTGATTAATCGAAAATCGATCGATTATAACAAAAAAACAAACCAAATTTTTTTAATTATGATATTCTATAACCATAACCAAATTGAATAACTGAATTTTTTTTTGTTATCCATCAATTTTCGATTAATCAAATAATCGATGATTTTTTCTTTACTTACTCCTACTCATTCTTCCTCGTCCTATCCCGATATATAATCCTTCATCTGTTCATGTTCACATGCCTGCGCCTCAAGATTTTAGTTCCTCCAAATCCAGTTCCCCTTTAGACATGTTCTCGCCGGACACACTCCACTGGACCCTCGTTAGAGTCTTCATCTTATCCAGATACTGTATCACCTCTCATATTTACTAATATTGTTATCCTTTGATATCCTACCCGCTATAAATGTCCTTCTGATCGCTTAACTTTTACATGTTGTACTAATCACCCTATTTCCAGTATATCTCTGTCCAAATTCCATCATTCTTGTAGTTGACTCGATCTCTATCCCCCGGTTCATTCGTGAAGTACTCCATAATCCTCAATGGGTAGCTGACATGAAAGCAGAAATTGATGTTGTTCAGTGCAGTCAACCATGGGAAATTGTGGCCCTTCCCTTGGGAACGTATTGTTGGCTGCAAATGATGTTCAATGTGAAGTATTTGTCCAATGAAACCATTAAGATATATAAATCTCGACTTGTGGCAAAATGGTTCACTCAAGTTCCCAGTAAGGATTTTGGGGCAACTTTTGTACTTGTAGCTAAGCTCACTACTGTAAAACTTATTGTCTAGCTTGTTGCTTCCTATTCATGACCCTAGTATCATCTTGATGTCAAGAATACATTTCTGAATGGGGACTTATCTGAGACTATCTACATAGATCCACCGCCAGGGTTTCTGGTTGAGGAGGGTATTCAGGGAAATATACTATATTTAGAAGTCTCTCTATAGGTTGAAGCCATCTCTTCGTCATGGTTTGGTCGCTTTAGCGATGTGGTACTTACTATGGACTTCACTTAATATTATTTTGATCATACCTACTTTACTCACCATAATTCTCAAGATTAGTGTCAGTTTATGTGGATGATATTATTATTACTGAAAATGATGCACATGGTATTGGTAAAGTAAAGCGACATTTTCGGATGACTTTCAATGTCAAGTATTTGTGTTCTCTCAAGTTCTTTCTTGGCAATGAGGTGTCTAGGTATCGTCGAGGTATTTTCTTGTCCCAGCGAAAGTATACGCTTTACCTCATTTAGGACACTAGAATGTTTGGGTGTAGGCCTGTCTCTTCTCCTATGGATCCAAATTAGAAGGTGTCAGTCAGTTATGTATGATTTGTCAGTGTATCATTGACTTGTGGGTTGTCTTATCTATCTAACAAACACAAGATCATATATCATTTTTGCAGTTAGTATTGTCAATTAGTTCATGCACTCACCAAGGAAAATACATCTGGACGCAGCCCATCATATTATATAGTATCTAAAACCTGCACTGGTCTCTCGACCTTTTCTGTGGATCATGAGCTTAGTTCGGACTGTCTTGCTTTATAGATGTTGATTATGTAGGATCCAAAGTGACCGTTGTTCTACGCTACCACAGCTACAAAAAAAATTGAAATTTTTTTTGAAAAAAAGGCGTTCTCCCATTTGTTCAAAGCAATTCCATCCTCATTCCTGGTAAGTCAATTCCACGAATAGAACTAAAGGAAGAGCACAAGGGCATCACCTTTACCATAAAGAACAAATTGTCATAGATTTATCAAAATAACCGTAAATATTCATGGATTCAACAAAATAACCCTAAACAAAACCCTAACAAGATATCCTATTCAAACCCTAAATTGACCCAGAGCAATGGAATTGCCTATATGACAATGATTAGAAAAGAGGCGGACAGGCAGGTGGCGGCTGAGCTAGAAGAGAAATCAAGTGAAAATTTGCGGTCGAACTCGAACGGAAGGAAAGAAAAACAGAAAACTCATGGTCGCTTCACTTCTGAAATGAAAAAAAATCAAAAAAAAGGTTTATAAGTTTATTTATATTTTTCAATATTTCAATTAAAAAAAGCGGTAATGGTAGTGATGGAACCACCCCTACCATCTGCCACCACTACTATCATTCGTCATCGCCACCGCTAATATAGTGTATGGCAAAAAGGGCCCGCTACCGCCTACCACCAGTAGCAGTAGCGATGGACAGTAGTGGTAGCGGCGGCAAAATTCTGCCACTACCACTTATTGTTGGACAATACTAGTCTGCTTTGAATACTTCAGTGTTCTAGATGGATAATAAACCCCTCGATTCCCCAACTGATGGACCAAATGACCAATTTGAAATTTTGAATTATTGTTCCACCAAATTTTTCTAACTACATATTGTTCTATCCTTTCATTTTTATTTTTCGTTTCTTGGATACACAAGAAATTGATTTTGTTTTTTTTAACCTGGGTTCTGATCATATCCTTAAGTCCCAGGCGGCCGAGGCCCCTTACATTTATTGTCATAAGTTTCATAAAGTCACGTTTGTAGCTCCCACTGTGTTTAGAGTTTGACTGGAGGAGGATATAGCACGATCTTCCAACTCCTCGATTCTTTTTTCCATTACTGAATCCTGGTAGTTTCTTGTTACTCCAATATCCTTTCCCATTCTCCAGATAGTAGCAGATTTTTTCTGTTTGTAGTATGAACCAACCGAACTTCCCAATGCCGGAGTCTTACTGTGAGATTTGTGTAAATATAAGAACTGCTCATTTTCATCTTATAGGTCTTGATAAAAATTGTGAGTATCCCCCAAAAGTTGCAATAACTGTATTTGTGTTTTAGCATATTTTGAGGTATAATCTTTGTCTGCTTGTCATAGTTTTTGAGATGTGACATTCATTTGTTTAATAGTCGGTTCCAGATCAAAGGGGTCCGAGTTCTGCGTAGGAAGATCACAACAAGTATTGTTAGCTTTCAACTATAATGGAGTTTTTACTTGAATGGCGGTGATATTAGCAGTTGCCCCAGATTTTTCGGACTTCTGTTTAGCTCTGCATCATGCCTTTTGGACTAGGGCATATCTGAGGTGGCAACAAGACACATTCTCAGCTAAGCGATGTATGTTGGGATTCTCTGGCAGCAACTGTGGAGTTTTTTCTGCGAGGAAGTTGTTAGGGGGTGTTTGCAAGTTCTATTGAAAAGTAGCTTTTGGCTTTTGGCAATGAAAAATTCTATTTGGAGTGTTTGCGATTTCGGCTTTTGACGTTTGACTCTTGACTTTTGGCGGTGGAGAAGTAAAGCCCAAAAGTCAGAAGCATCTCAGGAGTGCTTTTGGTGGTGATAATTTTGTAATTATTTAGAAATTTTAAATTTCAGACATCCCTAACATCATAAATAATTTAATATTCCCAAAAAAAACTTAATTCGAGGATATTTTTATCATTTCTCATTTATAAGTTAAGAAAAGTGGCTTTTGAAATAATAATCTGCAAATACTATATTTGTGATTTTTACTGTAGTAAAACATATTTTGTAAATACTTTTCAACTTTTTCATAGAAGCTCATTTTTCTAAAAGACCTTTTGAAAAGCTACTCCTGCATAAGCACAAGAACTTGCAAACACCCCCTTAGTCTCTTTTGTCACACCCGTGTTTGAAGGATATGGATATGTAGTCATTAATGGTTTTTCAAGCCTTCGCCGGCAACCAAGGGCAGTAATAACAATTTACTCTCTGTTGGAGTTGGTTCTTCCTGCCAGATTTCCCTCTTCCAAAGGCGGTGAGGACTTGTTTCCTTTGCCACGTGCATGGTGAAGGCTTCATCCTTGAATTCAATGCGCACACATTCATCAATAAGAGACCTGCTCTGGAACTTGGAGCAACTTACTCGAATAAGCCATTGTACCAACAGTGTAACAACGTTCCACGAACTTGGAACCAAACATCACGGCAGATGGTAGATACATTTTTATGCCAAGGACGGGCTTGTTGTTGACTAATTTGATCCATAAGGGAGTTGTCCATCGACAAAGCTGTAGGATCTAAAGGGCCAATTTTTAAAATTTTCGAAAACTTTCAAATCCGG
>JAOWBN010208363.1:0-14146 GCA_028565015.1 Pinguicula moranensis | reverse complement strand
CAATTCTCGGTCAGACATGTGAATATGAGGGACAAGATCCGTGCTTCACGGTCGAGAGTCTTCTTCCTCTTCTCCGTTTCGAGAGATTGAAAAACCAGTGAAGACTCGACCGTTCTTGCCCCGTTTTCGCCCGAATCTCGGTCTAGCAGCCGTCTTCATGCACCAGGGAGTGCTCATGGTAGAGAGCTTTCTCCGTTGGGAGCTTCGTGGTCTCGATACCATTCGGTTTTGTCCGGCGATTTGAAGATTTCCGGCGAGTTCTTTGACCTCCGGCGACTACAAGGTAAGTATAGCTTACCATTGACATCGTAGAACACGAATTACACATTGTGGGTCTTGATTTTTCGGACTTTGATTCTAGTTCGAAACTTACGGATTTATGTGAAATCAACCCATATTTCCTACAAACAGGCAGGATGATGTCGGATTTATATTGATCATGGATCACGTGACAGTCAATCTTTATGTGCTTTGTCCTCTAATGAAACACGGAATTAGCTGTTATAGCAATAGCGACTTTATTGTCGCAAAAGAGAGTGATAGGAGATGGTGATGTGATATGATAATCTTTGAGGATATATGTGAAATTGTTGCCTGCTTCTTGCTTTTCCAGGACACGAGGCTGCTGCCAAGGAAGATGCAAAAACCTGTTAAATAATGCCTAGTGGTCTAGCATGTGCCCCAGTATGCATCACAAAAAGCCTGCATAGTAAGAGGAGTGTGAGCTGCATGGACAAATCTGGCAAGTTCCATGCCTAAGAAATATCGTGCTTCACCTAAGTCCCTGACTATGAAGGACTGATGGAGATAATCTTTCACGCGTGTTCCAGTAAGCAATACATCATCTACATAGACAAGTAGATAAGCTGATATTGAGAGTGATGCAGACTGAAAAAACAGAGATCATGATATGATGGTTGAAAACCATAAGTGTGAAGAGCATTGGTAAATTCAAGGTTCCATTGCCTGGAAGCTTATTTTAAATCGTAGAGTGAATTCTTTAACAGACATAGATCCCCTTTCTTAGCTTTTAGATATCCGGGTGGTAGATGCATGAAGATCTCTTCATTTAAAGAAGCATGGAGGAAGGCATTGTTAACATCTAGTTGATGGATGGGCTAATCTTTGGACGCTGCTATGGCCAGTAACATCCTCACAGTCACCATCTTTGCTACTGGACTAAATACCTCAGCAAAATCTTATCCTGCAACTTGAGTATACCCCTTGGCAACGAGTCTAACTTTGAAGCATTCTATCGAACCATCATGCTTGCATTTGATTCTATAGATCCATCTGCAACCAATGGTTTTCTTTCCTGGTGGGAGAGGTGTCAGTATCTAGGTGTTATTAGACTCCAGAGCCCTTAGTTCAGTGTCCATGGCTGCTATCCAATGTTGGTGCTGCCTAGCTTGGTTATAGTGTCGTGGTTCATGGATCATAGACAAATTAGCCATAAAGGTACAATGTTTAGTGGTAAAAGCATAATGAGAGGTTGAGGAAGGTGGATCAGTGGTGTCAGAAGTGCAGAAAAAAGATGTATCAAAGTCCTTTAGAAGCACAGATGGTTGTCTATGTCTTTGGCTGACCCGGACTGGAAGGATTGATGTTGGAAGTGAAGGGCTAGGTGAAGTAGCATTTGAGGGTACATACCTACACTTGGCCGAGGGACTATCAGATGGAGAATCAGATGGAGAAACTAAATCAGAAGTATCATCTGAAGGTATAGGGAAGAAAGGCAGAGGGGTGAAAGGTTGTAGGGAAGAAGTGACTGGCAAGAAGGTCTGTTCTTTAAATGAGACATCCCGAGAGAACAATTTTTTGAGATCTGGCATATAGATTCTATAGCCCTTTTGGTTCACCGTATATCCAACAAAGAAACCTTGGAGGGAGTGTTTATCAAACTTGTCTCCGAAGTTAAATTTATCAGCTGCATGACAAAAGCATCCAAAGACCTTTAAGGCAGACAAGTTTGGTGGGTGGCCATGAAGAACTTCATATGAAGATTTCCAATTTAGCACACGGTTGGGCCACCTATTCAACAGAAAAGTGGCTGTAAGAATGGATTCCCCCCAGAAAGTTTTAGGTAGATGAGAGTGGAAAAGAATAAAACGAGCTATTTCAAGGTAGTGTTTTGTGTCTACGTTCGACAACTCCATTATGTTGTGGCGTATAAGGACAACCGTGTATGGCCCCCATACATGGAGAAGATCAAAACAATGTTGAGATGTGGTGATACTGGCATCATATGACTGACACGTTTGTTTGGACAATGGACAAGTTAGACAACAAAGATCAACATCCCTTTTACATGTACTGAATCAAAGGTTCTAAGATGATTCATAACAATACTAGATGGGTGCCCAAGTCTATGATGCAACAAAAGAGATGTAACTGCAATATAGGCAGTGTTTACAGAGTTCTGCTTAGCAGCTGGTTTTCAAAAGAGATTTAGAGATATTAAACTAGGTGTTGAGATTGTTGCCTCACACTGGATAAGCTCAGAGTTGAAGGAGACTGCACGCAGAATGTAAAGTTCATTTACCAGCAACCCCACTGCCAGAATCTTTCCAGTCTTAAGGTTCTGAAAAATATAAAAAGAAGGCAGGAAAAGGAATGGATATCAGATTGTAGCAGGAGTTTCCTGATAGAGAGAAGATTATGTTTAAAGCTGAGAACATGCAATCAGGAGGTCAACTTAAAGGATTTAGACAGGTTAATAGTTCCACAACAGGTGACAAATTTAATTAAACCATCAGGAAGCCAAACATGAGTGAAAGTTTTGAATGGAGTGAGGTTCATGATTAAGTTGAAATCAATGCACATATGATTAGTGGCTCCTGTGTCTACGATCTAGTCCCCTCTCAGCAATGTCCCACAGTCAACATAATTAACAAGGGACATAATGGATGTACCTGCAAAATCTTCAAGATGTGCCATGTTGGCAGAGATTTTATCAAATGGTTGCTCAGCTCCCTTTCCTTTGGTAAGTCTAGACAGATCTCTCTACATCTGTCTAATGACTTCATACAAATGTCCCACTTCACTCCTATATTCCAGTAGCGTTGCAGTCCAGTTTTCATCACTATAAGTACCTACTTGATTGACCAAGTTGTACTGCTTGTCTTTCTTCTTCAGATATCCTTTTAACTGATAGCAGTGTTCCAACACATGCCCTTTCTTCCCAGTTCCCACAATGATTGCATTCTGGCCACCCTTTCAGCTTGTAGCAAGTCTCTCTTGTATGGCCTACTCTCCCACAGTGAGTGCACTCAGAATTAGACTTCTCAGACCTTTCATTATTTCTCTTTGATTCCAGGAGTGCTCTTTATTCCATACACCTAACCTGGTCACAAGCGTTGCATTCATCTCATATGTGCCTGTAACCATATTAATACTAACTTGTCTATGCTTCTCTGCAGTGGTAATCATATTGTAGACTCTATCAAGACGAGGTAAAGGGTCAAGACAAATGATCTGGCTTCTATCTCGGTCATAGATATCACTTAATCTCATAAGGAATTCCATTACCTATCTTCATTTTTCCTCTGCTTGAGTAATTGTGCGACCTCTCCTTCAATATGTGGAAGAGGTCTTAGCTGATTATATTGGTCCCACACCTGCTCGAGTCTACCAAAGTGTTCTCCAACGGATGCAGCTCCCTACCTTAACATGGCCACAGTTCTTCACAATTCAAAGAGGTGAGGTAGGCTAGCTGTCCCAAACGCTGTTCCAGGTCTTTCCAGAGCTGTCGTGAGTCATGTATGAACATGAACTGCTTCATGATTTCAGGAGTCATGGATCCTTTAATCCATGAACAGACAAGGCTCTTTGCCTTTTCCATTTCATGAACAATTTTGTGTCTTCTTGCGGCTTTTCCAGCATGACATCTACCATTCCAATCTTGAGTTCCGCTTCAAGTGAAAATTCAACCGCACCTCGCCAGATTAAGTAGTTTGTATCATTCAATAAAATTCCAACAATCTGAGTTCCAGGTCTATCCTAGTCGTGAATTTGCAATTGCTCTTCAAGGAAATTGTTGTTCACCATTTACTTAGGATCGCTCCAATACCATGTAGAATGCTAGGATATGACTTCCACTAGCGTTCAATTTGTTCAAAACCAACCAAAATAACTGAATCCAAATCCCTGTTTGAATTAGCCCAATCGGAGAAGAGGAACAATAATTGGCGCCGTAAATGCACTATTTTTTATTAGGTTTAAGAAAGACCAATCAATTGTCTTATATACATGTCGGATTCCCGCTTACTAAAAAACACAAATTACGTTTACATACTAACATTGACAAAACGTAAAAGCGACTCTATTAGTTGTGGTTGGCAGATCCGGCGGCTGCGATTTAATGTGAGAGGATGGTCGGATGATTCTCTTTGCATATGGGAGAATGCAAGAGATGAAAAGTCCTGCTGACAGTCTTTAGCTATTCATCTTGGTCAGCAGGAATGAAAGTTCAATTGTCTTGTTTAGTGGAACTGGAAGATGATTCCGGTGACTTCAAGACCTTTGAGGCACCTCTTTTCTTCTTTCATGGGTGGGGTAGACCGGTGGATGTCTTCTCTTATTCATGCTATACTAAATTTTATTTCACTTGAGTTGAAATAAATAGGAAGAAAACGTAATTGTGTTAGCCAAATACTGTTGCTAGCATTTAATATTCAAAAAATGAATTTCTTCCTATTAACAAAATACTGTTGCTAGCATTTAGTGAAATAAATAGGAAGTAAACCAGCCACATTCCCCTAGTTCAGTTCATAAATAGTGTGTTTGTTTTAATATAATTATTGATCTTATTTTTGTACGTTTGATCATTTAATATTACATAAAAAAAATTGCCTTTCAAAAAAAAATATTACATAAAATTAAAGTTCGTATTAACTTGAAAATGAATTTCTTAGATGCCCATACCAATATACCATTACCTTACCATACTTTTGCAAATTCGAAAACATAGGTGATTGGGCTATAAATAACTTTTAGTGTAATAGATGGGCTCAAGCCCAAGTCTCGCCCAACAGGAATTCGTCCCCCTCTCTCCTTCATCACATCTGCCCTCCCCTCTCACTTTGGCATCATCGATGCCCTGAATTTTAGCTGTAAACTGCGGAATTGCGAAGTTATGTAACCCTGAGCTTCCTCCAGTAGAAGAACATACAAGAAATTTGTGGTGACCGGTAAATGCTAATATTTGATTTCGATTGTTTTTTTTGTCGAGGAAGTTATTTTGGGAAAATTTTGAAAATTGATTGAGAACAAAGATTGCAGCTTTTTTACTAACAATGTTTGCCGTTTTGGGTAACTGATATTTGTTAATCGTGTTTCTATTGTGTTCAATTCTAAACACCTGTGTTGCACTTGCAGTGTCTTGAAGATAAATGTATAAAAATCTGCAAGCATGTTGTCATCGTGACTGCTTATAGATTTTCTTTAGTTCACTGAGTAGATTCGATTATTTTTGTGTTGCAATTGAAAGTATGATCTTACAACTAGTGTTACTGTTTGAATTGAGTGTTCTTGGCTACTTAAGAGCTTATATACTAGTTTTTTTTATTCTATTTTCCCTTTGTTAGACCTGCTTCTTACTGATAATATGGATTTCCCAGGCGCTAGGGCAGATTTCCGTGCTTGAGAAAATAAATATATAAGAGCGATGAGTTGAAGTTCTTGTATCGGATTTAAGTCTTCTAAAGGTTTTATAGGAATATTGGGAATGTACGGAAGATCGGGGCTAGACCGGTTCAAGAAAGCCCAGTCTACGGAACCTTTTTCGGTAGCAGCTAATTCATCAACTAAACCAGCGGCACAACCAACATTCCGGGAACCAGACCATCTTAATGCTCCTTCAATCAGTCAAGCTCGTTTGAACTATGCGCCAAGCCAGCACTTAGATCATTGGCAAGTTGTCCAAAAGGCCCCAAATGTACCCTCTACAGAGTCTGTTCAGCAGGTAACTCAGGTTGGTGGAGGCCTGTCTACTTGGCAGCCTCCTGATTGGGCAATTGAGCCACTCCCTGGCGTTTATTATCTTGATGTTGTAAAGGATGGGGAGGTTGTTGACCGGATTAACTTGGATAAGCGAAGGCATATTTTTGGTAGGCAGCTTCCTACTTGTGATTTTGTTCTCGACCATCAGTCTGTCTCACGCCAACATGCAGCTGTGGTTCCTCACAGAAATGGCAGGTTGAAAACCACCCAACTTAATTTGACTGATGCGTACTCCTCCATCTTTAAACATGTTTACTTCCCATTTCTGTAGTGTGCGCATGGCATGTGCTCATTATAAATTCTCGCAACTCAATTATCCGGTCAGCAGACCTATTTACATGGGTTATGTGATTAAAATGAGATACCTAAGATAGCTTTCTCTGTTAGCAAAAATGTAAAAGGAATGTTTGATGGGCTTTTGGCAATATTCTCAGTTCAATTAGTCTTTGCCTATCAAGTAGGTATGCTGCGATATTTTGTTGCCCTGATTGGCAAAGGAGGTGTGCTTGATGACTTTGCATCTGTGTTTAGTTTCTTTAGACATGATATGCACAAAATACCGATATATTGCCATTTTGGATATGCAGGCATTAGATATTTTATTCTTTTCAGTTGCCCACCTTTTACTAAATACTGCATACTTTAATAGCATGCACCTGATGTAACCATATCTTTCTTACAGCATATACGTGATTGACTTAGGGTCTGTACATGGTACATTTGTTGCGAACGAGCGATTAACCAAGGATTCCCCCGTGGAATTAGAGGTTGGACAGTCTTTGAGATTTGCTGCTTCAACCAGAATTTACATTTTGAAGAAGAATAGTGCAGCTCTTTTCCATCCATCCTCTCAGCTCACCGAAGTCGAGCTGCCACCTTCTCCTGATCCTTCTGATGCAGAAGCAGTATTGGCTTACAACACATTCATCAACCGCACTCTAAATGGACATAAAAGACCCAATAAATCATCCCAAGATACAGATGTTGGTAGCACTGCTAGAGCTCCTAAGAGAGTGAGAAAGGCAAGAGTCTCATTTAAAGATCAAGTTGGGGGAGAGCTAATTGAGATTGTTGGCTTTTCTGATGGAGTTGATGTGGGGACAGAGCCCGGTCCAGTTGGCGTGAAAGAAGGAAGTCTTGTCGGAAAGTACGAATCCCTTGTTCAGATTACAGTAATACCAAAAGGTAAGGAACCGAATGGGGTCAATGAATCTGTTGTCCCAAAAACAGGTGGTGTGACAGAGAAACTTCAGCAGGTTTTGAACAAGGTGAAAGCTCCGGCGAAGAGTGGTGGAGGGATATATGACGATCTTTTTGGAGAATCGTTCTCTGTTGGCTCATCTTGGGCTTATAATAGAGAAACTTATGCGACTAAAGATGGAGAAAAAGCCGCTCGAGGCATTGAACGCGAAGAGTCCGAAAAGCACTCGCGCAACAATGTCGATGATGATGATGATGATCTATTTGGTTAGATATTTCACTTTTTGAATTACAACGGCAGACATTCCTATGGAGCATTTGGACTTCTCCTGCAGGTAACTGGATTAAGATTGTGCAAAGCAAAGGGTATTTTTTTTCCTTATTTGTTGTAGCTTACCTCTCTTTTGGCGATTTCTCGTTTGACACTAAGGTGTTGAACCTTCATGGCTTCGTATCTGTGTTTAAAAATACAAGCTTTAGGGTATGAGTTTGTACTTTTAGAAAGTGTTCAAGTATATAGAAAACAGTTAAGTTTTTTATTTGACGATCTGGAGAGTAATTGCGAAAAGTAGGGAGATTTAGAGTTTATTGAAAGAAAAATCGTTTTAATATCTGCTTAAAGCAGGTTAATAAAAACACTTAAGCACTTCCAACTTTTTTAGAAAAATAAAAGAGAAGGAACCTTAAACTCTATTATTTAAAAATACAAAATAAAACGTTAGAGCTGAAGCAAAAGCTACGACTTGGTGGATAGAGCTTTGGCGTTTCCGGATTGGCTAGGGCTAGGCTATGCCATCCGAAAGTTGTGGCGCTTTACTTCACTTATTGAGAAGCCAAGTCTTAGGGAAAGATGGTTGTCTCAAGTTTAGGTTTTATTCGAGTTTTATATGGATCTTATTATTGGGCCACATCAAAAAATCTTCAAACATACGCGGGAGTTTAGTTTTGTTTGGAATTGATTCACTACAATTTCTCAACCACGATTTGGGGTAAGCAATATCCTTTCAGAGTTATGACTTTTGTTGGCGACTAATGCAATCTCGTCTTCCAACAATAGACAACCTTCTTCATCGTTGTATAACGTGTACGCCTGACACAAGATTATGTGTAGCTTTTGTCTTGGTGAGCTAGATACCACATCACATGTTTTCTTTACTTGTGGTCGATCTTATTTGATCTGGTCGGAGATTCATCTTTGGATGGGTTACCTCTATGTGGGTCATGGGAATCCACAAATCTATTTTATTGCTCATATGGGCATGGTTACGAGGAGGCGGGGCAGGGAGTTATGGAATTCATATGGCACCGCACTACGTGAAACTTATGGAATGCGAGGAATGCTATTCGATTTCAGGATGAAACATTTGAACATGTCAAAATCGTGGAAAAAATTAAAGTTCAATCATGGCACTGGCTTACTGCTTTTGATAGGCCCTCTCAGGTGGTGACATTAGCAGATTGGCTACGTCATCCACGACTTTGTGTTAGTCGATTTTTCCCGCCGTGATTGTATTTATTTCTAGTAGGAATGATTTTACCTCATTGTTGGGGTGAATCATTGTCATTACTCTGTATAGTAAAATTATGTTTTAAATGCATATTCACTTAAAAAAAACTTGTCTAATGGTCATCGTGCTTTTTTTATTATTATTATTATTTCATTGTCTTCTCACGTCGAACCTAGATTTTTTTCTTCAAGCTATCAAAATCCCTTGATGGCGTGAAGCAATGGCATCCGAAATTTAATTCTGATGGGACTCTATACAAAACTCATATGGTAACTAAGGAATATATCAACCGGGAGGTAACCGATCATTTTTAGATTGTTCCCGTAGTTAAGCATGAAATTGTTTCAGAGATGTTGATAGAAGAGTTCAAAGAATTAGTAAGTTCTTCTATATCTCATCCATGTAGTATGTATACAGATATATAGGTGTGGTGTTTACATTGAGAACGCAAACTATAGATGGTTGTTGATTTGCCAAGATTTGCTAAGATTTGATAGTGCAACATTTCCTAGATTTCAGGTAGAATCTCCTTGATTTTAGGCGGCTGTAGGTGGCTATTTGTCTCTATCACCATCTTGCACTTTGACTTCATCACTAACAAAGCACACTATAGTTCGTTTACTCTTATCCTGAGATCGACTCATTCTTTGGAACTTCATTTATTAGATGTCAATAACGTCATCCAACATGGCAACCTCAGATGAAAAAGTCTATGAAATCACCTCCAGGCTTATGGGCTGTTGGGTTTGTAGTTTGTACGTTACAAAAACATTTGTAACGAAACAAGGCTCTTGGCAATGGTTTTCAAAGTTTTCATCCACTATGTTGGAGTATGGTTTCAAACAATCCAAATCGGAATTATCTTTATTTGTCGATTCCGGTTCTAGTTTCTTCATTTCCTTATTGATTTATGTTGATGACATTGTAATCGCCAGCGATTCCTCCAGCGTTGTTGCAAAACTCAAAGCAGTTTTTTGCATCTCCTCTCAGTTTAAGCTGAAAGATCTCGGATCATTGAAATACATCCTGGGTTGGAAATGGCTCATTGCCAGCGAGGTACTTCTTTATGTCAACAAATCCCAATTGTCCAACCTTTCCTACTATCATGTGATAGTCAAACGATGCTTCATATTGTTGCCAATTCAGTGTTTCATGAACGCAGTAAACACATCAAAATTGACTACCATTTTGACGCGCAATATGATTCAAGCAAGCCTCGTGAAAACACTTCATGTTTATGTTGACCATCGGTTGGCTTATCTCCTCACCAAGCCTCTACACTTTGACAAGTTTCAACATTTGGCTTCCAAGCTTGGCCTTCTCAACATTTATGATCCAACTTGAGAGGGATCTTATCCGATTTGATTGATTCATAATTCTTTCATTCCTTTTATGTAGATATTTTCCTTATTTGTAAATTAATATGAAGAATTGTATTGTATATAGTGTTCTTATCAATTAATAATTATTCCAAGTAGATCTAAGAAACGAATGTAAACCAAAGGTTCAATCAAACGCCTATCCGAGGATCTACTCTATGACAAATATGAGTATCATAGAATCAACATTTACATGTACCCTAAGATGCATGCAACCTAATTCTCTTTAGAATAGGAATTCAGTAAACAAAGAGATCTCCCTCAAAGCTCATAATGAAAATTAACGTCGAAAATCTTTTTTGAAAAGGGTGAAATCTGCCTTTAAATAGGCTACAATTTTATGGGTCTCTAAACTTTATTTGAGCCCTACATAATTTAAATCCTATTAAAATTGGACCTTACCTAAGTAAGAAGTCCATCCTAACTTAATTCCTAAAAGTAGAAAATTACCTAATTACATTAAAATTCAAAATTCTCACAAATTAATTCACTAATTTAATTAAAAGGCATAATAAATAAAATGAACGTTCTCTTGGCAGCTTCTAGCAGGGGCCGTGGTCTCCAAAACGTGCAACATATGATATGCTTAATCTGGTCTCCATAAATCGCGTGCAGCTTCCAATTTGAGAATAATATATTCCGAAAATAATAACTCATCATCGGACCGTTAGAATTTGATCTCCTTTTTTCAGCATATGTATTGAGAAGTCCTCTATAATGTGATAAAGTTTCAGTTCAATCGGAACACTTTAAGACCTTCAATCACCAATTGACCCAAGGCTGCAAAGTGCTGCAAATAGGACTGAACAAGAGCAGTCTGTTCTAAAATTTATATCTCACGATAGGACCGTTAAAATCCGATCTACTTTGAACATGAAGACTCCCAATGAGTATTTGAACTCCAGTTAAAATTTCAGATCGATCCGACCATGTTTGTGCCTCTGATTAGAAGAAACCACAAAACTGCGTTTTACTACAATTCACATTGCAAGATGCAATTACTTTAAACTATGCAAGAATCCAAATTCGTCTCGGACCCCCAATAATCACATCATCCCCTCCCTCCTAGGAAGGATTCGTCCTTGAATCCAAACATTCATATGAATTAGAATACTCTGCATTAGCTGATAATAAGATCGAAATTTCAATTGAAGATCGTATCAGAACTGCTTCCTTCATCGAGAAGATCTTGTATTTGGAATCCCTTAAGGTTCTGGTATGGATCTTCCAGTAAGATGATTTCTTTGGGACGAAGTTCCATTTTATATTTGTGGTTGTTTCTTGAGATACTTCCATTCTTTCCCCACCATGTTGATCGGGAGAAAGTCCATTTTTGAATCTCTACAGTCCGAGTTCCAATTCCGCGGTTCTGCAAGAGAGGTCATGGACTTCCTCAGTCGTCCACTCTATTGAACATGGACAATACATGGCTAATAGTACTTGCAAGGTTCTAAAGTTCCCCAACCTATTCCATATTTGATTCACATGAGAGATGTTTATTTCTGCATGTAATGTGATCCACTCTGCCATGGACTAATACGGATTGCTTATATTGATTACAAGTTTGTCGAGGCCACCAACCAGTTTCACAAGACCTCCAAACTTAAGAGTCAATCACAGAAAAAGAGTCAATGACAGACGTATACACAGTCAGTACTCAGTGCTAACAATATTCTGTTTACTAAAGCTTCGAGAAATGAGGATGTGAATTGCATAGAAAACAGCTTTACAAATTGTTGAACGGGAAAGCCCGGACCCTTCTGTTTCCACAAGGCATTGTCTGAACTGCACAAACTTGACAACATCTCCCAAATCGACATTTGCACAACCATAGTTTTTCGACATCAAAGCAGTACCATGGAGCCACTCTAGTCTTTCCCTCGATATTGATTTCTCAACAATGTAGAACTTTGAACCGGGATGTAGGGGACATGAGATAGAGAAAGTCAATGGCTTCTTTTTATTCCAGAATGCACGCCAAAATCCATCTGCAGTGGTATGCATAAAATCTTCAAGTGCAAGAAACTCATCTACTTTGAGATTGTTGGAGGCATGAGGAGGGTACGACATATACAGTAGTTGTTGAACTGTAACACCCTCCACTGAGAAATAAAAGGTAAGCACATCATCTATCAGAAATGGGGAGTTAAATTGCGGTTCACCTTCATCTTTTCTACTGTATAGCTTATTGCTCATCCAATCTTCTACATATTCTAAAAATATATCAAGGTCAACAAGCTCTTATGAATACTCCTTGAGGAGTTTGTACACCCTTCTTGAAGTTGGAACAAATCTGCCTGAAGTGCTTGATGTCGACCAAACAGAGGCCGTTGTGGTAGAGGTTTTGCATGGTGGTTGTTATTTGTCACCAAAGGAGAGCAAGAAAAAGAGGAACTTAATGTAAATTTTCCATTGTAATAGCTATGTTGTGCAGAAACTAATTCTTGAAGAAAGTCTTTCTTCTATATTCATTTTTCATCAGTAACTTGCAAGCAATTTTCATGAATATCTTCAACAGGGAACTTTACCTGATCCAGCCTTCCTAAAACTTCCATGGAAACTAGGCCCAGGGATGAATCTGAATCAGTTTTTTGAATAGCTACGAAACATCAATAGGTATGCCTAGACAACAATATCTACATTTATATCCAAAACAACTTAATGCAAATAAAATCATGACATTTTGCACCAACAAAATTTGATTTGACCCATTTTGGGTCAAAGTCTACTTGGTGGGGCAACAAGAATAACCCAAAAAATTATGAAATGTGAAAGCTTTTCACTAATATTACTGCACTTCTTCACATGAAGAAAACTTGAAATGTTTGTAAAAAAGAAACATGAAAAGAACTGATTCCCAACAAATTAGACAAGAAAATTTTGAATTCCAACTTCCAAATCATCAATGAAGATAGTGATATGAATCTTTGCCGAACTTTTGGCAAAATCTCACACTCAATTCGGTGATTCAAAACCCACGATCAAAATGGACAAATATATTGTGCTTATGCAGGAAGACAACTTGTGTCAACCAATGAAAATTCACAAAAAATTGTAACTCAGAATGCCACCAAATAATCCCCTGAAAGCAACTTGTGCTTCCAAGAATTAAGGATAATTTCTATGAAAACTCAAAGGCACTTAACTTGAAAAAAAAATATAAGTCGAAGAATGGTTTAAAATCAAAAGAGAATACTATCTTACAAATAAATGCATAAAACTTGTTGTCTTTATGATGGGATGTTCGACCTCTTTATTTATAAGAGGGGAACGAAATCTAGAGTCCTAATTAACCTTAAAAAGGTATCCTAGTTAGAGTTCGACATATGGGCGGTCCGGGTTACGGGTATTACACCTTGAAATCGGATTGGACCATTTTTTAAACGGGTCAAGCTCGTATCCACCCGTTTTGTTTAAGTTCGAAACCATATCCACCCGTACGGTTTTTAAACCGTATCCGCCCATTTTTAAAAAAATAATGAATTAAACCGTTTAAACCCGTTTAAATCGTTTTAGTCCGTTTAGCCCGTTCAAAATGTTTATATTAACGTATATCCATTTAATCCGTTTATATAAATATAAATTCGTTTAACCATATTAAATCATTTTAACCCGCATATTTAAAAAAAAAAATTAACCCATTTTTAAAAACCTCTAAAGTTTAAATTCTAACTTAAGGTTTATAAAGGGTTTAGTTTAAATTTAGGTTTTAACTCCTATACCTTAAATAAAATTTAAGGCCTAAAACTGAACCTTAAATTTATAAACTTATAAGTTTAATATGTGAACCATAAAAGTATAACCTATATTCAGTTTATACCTTAAGTATATATCTCTAAGTTTATAAGTTCACAAAGTTTGGAGCAGGTCATGATTATAAATATATACAAACTTACAAACTTGGAGTATATATTTGTAAACTTAGGATATATACATATAAGTTATATACTATATATAAGTTTAAAGTTATAAGTTTATATCATATTCTCTTAGTTCATAAGTATAAATTTATAGTTACAAAATTTATAAATTATATTTTTAAGTTACAAACTTACTTAC
>JAOWBN010208352.1:0-14149 GCA_028565015.1 Pinguicula moranensis | reverse complement strand
TATCATCTGCGTACATAAGGTGGGAAACCAACGGAGCACCGATGGGATGATGGAAAGGTTTGATTCGCCCAGCAGAATGCCCCTGCTGTACCAGCCTAGACAAGGTATTTTGAGCTAAAATGAAGAGATAAGGGGTCCCCTTGTCGCAGCTCGTGCGAGGCTTCAAAATATGCGAGAGCGACTCAATTCATAGAGACGGAGAACCACTGTCCTCTCACACATGACATAACAATAGAGATTACCCTCGGAGAAAATCCCTTAGCCACCAAGACAGCTTCCAAGAAATTCCAGTTGAGTTTGTCATATGCTTTAGACATGTCTAACTTAATTAGGATGTTGCCTCCAGCTCTTCTGTTATGAATCTAGTGTACAAGTTCCTAAGCTATATTATCAAATATGCTCCATTGAGGAACATACGCTCCTTATTCTTCTGCCACCAGTTTCGCCATATGTGGTTTCAGCCTACTAGCCAAAACCTTGGAAATCACCTTGTATACCATGGAGCAAAGGCTAATGGGTCTAAACTGCGCCAAGTTGTCCGGATTATCAACCTTTGCAATCAATGTAATGAGGTTGGAGGTAAACATGCACGGGGGTTGGGGGTTGGGGGAATAACCAGCACCAGCAATAAGCTCTCTGACGGCTCCAACCAAATCTGCCCCTGAAATAGCCCACGTGATTTGAAAAATTTAGAGCCAAATTCGTCCGGGCCTGGAGCGCTGCCACTAGGAATTAACCATAGTGTGTCCCTAACCTCCCGCAAAGATGGAACAACACAAAGTAGTGCATTCTCTAAAGAAGATAATTTACAATTAAATAAATCATCAAGCACAACTATACTAACTGGGGCGCCATTTATTAAGGCATGATGAAAGAAAACAACAACTTCCTCATGAATACTTTGGGCAACCTCCACCCTAAGGCCATCTGGCATATTCAAAGCTGAACACAATATCTTATTTTGCTGAAATTTGAGGGACATATGAAAAAGTTTCGAGTTTTTATCCCTCTATTTTAGCCACGATTTACGGAACATCTGCTCCAGGTGTGATGATTCTCTAAACTCCCATTCCTGGAGGTCAGATTTAGTGGAGAGATATTCAGCTTCGACAGCTTCAGAAAAGCACCTCTGTAGCCTGCTTTCAAGTCCATCGATTCTGGATTCAAGGAGGGTGATATGAGCATCCACCCTCCCCAAAACATCTCTGTTCCAGCATCTCAGAGCACTCCTTGTGTTCTTTAGTTTGGATCCGAGCAAGCTGAGTTCACATGGGCCGCTTCGTTCATTCCTCGCCCGCGCCACTACCGGGAGGTAATGATCACTGGAAGTCCACATGTTGAAGAATTTAAAGTGCCTAATTCCATACGAAGGCAGGGGATCCTTGAGTCTTACTAGGATCCAACTATGATCAGAAGATTTCCGAATAAGGAGTGAATAGCTGCTCTGTGCCAGTCTTCGGAGATATTCCATGTTCACCACAACTCCATCTAGTTTAGACCAAGAGTGATTAATCCCGGAGTGACCTTTGCACCATGATAATTGTCTTCTACTACATTTCAAATTAGTCTGCGAACAGACATTGAGACAATTACAAAACTCTAGCATTGGAAGAGATGGCCTTAGTGCTCCTCCTCGCTTATCAATATTTGAGCGAATCACATTGAAGTCGCCTAGAACTAACCAAGGTACGTTTTTTAGCTGCATATTTTGCATATACATCCACAACTCTCTCCGACTAACGTAATTGCAGCTCCCGTACACAAAGGTAACCAGTATCGTATCACCATCATTATGCCATATACCCATGATAACTTGGCTACAAGAACTAATAACATCGAACTCTCCTTCCGCTTTCCAGAATATCCACAATTTCCCATTAGTGCCATCGTTCGACGCAAAATATGGGAAACGAATAATATGAGCAAGCCAACTCATTCTGTTCTCCGGAAGAAAGGGCTCTACGATCCCAAGCAAAGTGACTGGAAACCGATTTAACCATACCTTAAGATATCGTTTGGCTTTCTTCAAGCCCCGACTGTTCCAAAAAAGGACCTTACAAGTCATAAAACCAAGGGCAATTGGCGTATCCGAGAGCCTGTGAAGCTTTCTGGTGGAAGAGGGCGGAGTTGTTAAAGGTCAAGGATTTTTGGCAGGACGAGGGTCCGGCTTGATTTTCTTTGAGATGTCCTAGAGGCTTTCAGAGGTTCTGAATCGTACAATTTAGCTTTCCTTGTTAATTTAACCTTACGATTTTTGTCCTCTTCTTCAGAAAGGCAACTGTAAGGTGCCCTTAAGCCCTCAGTGAGCTCAGGTACAGTGGAGGCACCAAAAGTTTTTGATGCCTCGTTCAGTGAAAAGGCAGTAATATCTGTGTGAATGTTCGGTAACGACGGCTATTTCGCCGTTAGAAAGGACACCGGAATTTCCGCATCAGACTGAGCTCCTAGTTCCACTGCAACAGGACTGCTAGGAACTTCCTCCTTATCCAGGTCTAGAAGAGATTTCTTAGAAAGATTAGCGCTGGACACCGGGACAGCTGTAGCATCCTTCAGAGTATCTTCCCAGGTCATTTGGGTTTCCTTTCGAGTCACTGTAGGCTCGAAGACCAGCACAGTGGTCGACCCAGACTCCTGGCTTATGTAGACTCTCTTCCTAGGGCCCAATTAGTGTAATAGGTGGCAGAGTTGGGATGGTTAGGACTTTTACCTCATCCACGTGACTTGCTGTAACATCAGCTGATTTTGGAGAGATCATGTGAGTCTCTTCCCCAGGCAAGACAATAGGGAAAATAGCTGTTAGCGGCCTCAATTCCTTTGCTCTGGGGAGTTCCGACCAATTCTTGGTAGTTAGTGCCTTGACGGAGGTCGCCACGCACGCCGATCTTTTCTTCCATTGGCGTGGCTCTTCCCTGACTTGAATAGGATAATGTTGATCACTGATATTTAGACTAAACCAAGGAGAGATTTTTTGGGGGAATTTCTTACAAATTAGCATTCTAGACACCGCGTTATTCGACTCGCCCCCTGCTCTTCAACCTGAACCAGATCTCCTATTGGGGCAGTAAGTTCCTTGGAAAACCGTAGGCTCCAACAGTGCAACGGTATGGCAGTGAAATTCGTCCATTTATCATTGGGCTGATTCACAGCCGAAGGGGACCAATGCCGGATTTGGGTGAGACCAACCCCTTCCCAGTGTTGATCCTAGTAGAGAAACCGTTCTAGAGCCTCATGCGATCCTGTCTGGACCAAGACCTGAGTGCCAGGGAGAAGTAAGACCTTAACGTCTGCCAAACCTTGTCGCCCGCAAATATCATTGATAAGGGCCTCTCTAGAAAACTCGGCCGCATTCGCCACTATGCAGAACTCCAGCCATTTAGTCTCCTCCTCCGTAAGGGAGAAAGATATTGGTAAAATCTCTCGAGATTGCCCAACTGGTCGGCCTGTCTGCTTGGTAGATACACCAAGGCCTGAGCGATGAGGGGCTCCAGCCATCTGCTTACCTATCGATTTGCGACTCTTAACCACATTGGCTTTTAAAATGGATTCCTCTACCTTAATCAAATTCATGGCTCGTGAGGTTTTGCCAATATTGTTCACTGATTTGAACCGAACAAAGCCAAAATTCTTGCCAAGGTGATCCAGATTTTTTGGAATGGTAATAGCTTCGATGTTCCCGAATTCTCCAAAGACAATACGCATCTCTGATTCCTTCCAGGACGGCGGAAAATTGGTAAAGTAGAAGGTAACTCCTTGCTCGCACAGAGTATCAAGGTCAACCCACTGCTTTTTCCTGTTGCCGGAGCTCTCTGCCGCATGTGTTGGTGCTCGAGTACGAGACTTGTCACGTTTGCCATCAACTCTGACCCACTAATCTTCTTCAAGCTCGGGAGCCACAGAGGTAGAGGGGACATCGAGGAAGATGGGGATTGGTGGAGGTTGGCCAGCCTCCTCGGCCTCCATTGGGAAGGCCCTGTTCAAATGCAGTGAGTGGAAAGTCGAGAGAAGCAAGAGAGAAGTTTTTTAGGCAATGAATCATCATCTTGACATTAGACAATAGCACTTAATCTGTATTGATCATTAAAATTGAAATAAAGTTTAAATATTTATATTACAAAATAACTAGTTTCTTCTATTTTCTCCCCCAAATTACTCTTGGCCAGAATTTTATCAACTAACCCTTGATGACTGAACGAGAGCACCCCTGGGTTTAGGTCCCAAGTTTTCTTCTTTTCCTGGAACCTCTTTTCTTCTTCTATGAGCTTTTTCGTCGCTACACTGTCACCTCCTATACTGTTTTCTACCACTTTATCAACCTAGAGTATGGGACCTTATGAACACCTGATTGTTAAGTCTACAGCCACAAAGAGTTTTTTTTTAAGCCAAAATTTTATATATGATATCATAATTACAACGTTCACCATTTATATCTAATGCAGCACGACCGAAAAATTAAATACAACCGAACATGCATACAAGTGGTTGTCCAAGCCAATATGTAAAAGAATAGAAAAACCTATTGTTTTTCTCATTATCTTTGAACCAACTCCAATATAAAACTTGAAAGTTGTGATGTATTTCCACTATGTTGCTGTCAATGTTGGAGAAATATTGCTGATTTATTATCCTCCACAGTAGCCATGTTATAGCTAACCATATGGTTTGCCATTTCTCTTCGTGTACTCATGCGGGTCGCAATAACATGTAGTAATTGTGCATTGGTATATAAAGTCACAAGGAGTTATTAATCCAATATAACTCAACAGTAGTGAGACCAAGGCTCAATATTCAGACTCGTTGCTGTACCAAGCAACAACAAACTATTTATTGGCAAAATACAAAAATGAGATGTTCCCAAGGAAGATATTGTAGCCCGTAGTCAAGCGCTGATTATTAGAATTTTTAGCTCAATTAGAATCACAAAAAGCATAAAGTTGAAGGTTATCAGGAGTATACCAAAGGCCATGATCAATGGTACCCATGAGACACCAAACAACATGCTTTATTTAATAAATATGGAATACTTCATTGTATTTTATGCCTCACACACCCTAGCAAAATAGTTTATTAATAAAAACGGCCCATTTTCCTCTTATTAATAAAAACGGCCCATTTTCCTCTTATTAATAAAAACGGCCCATTTTCCTCTTATATCCCCACAAAATTAAATTTTGTGGGGATAATGTATTTCCAGATTTATTGTTGATAACACCGGCGGAATTGGCGGTCACCAGCCATCCTGTTGATGACAACGACTTGATAACCTACATCATGGGTGGCTTATTTCCCCTGTTCACCTCGTTCATGGAAAAAGGATGGATGTAGTGGTCTCGCTTGAAAGTTTTGAAAAGGAACTCTACAACTTTGAACCCCTTATGGATGAACAATTCTGGTGATCACCCTGGCGGCGACGGACGCTTCTCTGGCCATCGTGGATCTCGTGGTGGATTTGTGGGGAGAAGTGGACTAGGCCTAGTGGTCGAAGGAACTTTCACAATACTTTGTTGGTCGTCGTTTTCCTCAATCAAGCCTAGACAGGCCCATATTTCCTCCAACAAAGGTCGTGGTTCCTCCAAGGGGGCCATGCCCCCAAAACTATTGTTGAACCGTTGATGATGAAGAATTCAATCCCTATGCTTGCCAGATTTGTGGATCACTCGTATGTGGGCCGCTACCCCAATCTGAATTGACTGCTATGGTTACTCATACAAATGCCGCTTGGGAAATGACGTGTGGTTTGCAGACAATGGGGAAAATCAACACATAACCAACGCTCATGGTCAACTTTCTATGCAGGAACTCTATTCAATGGGTGATGAGGTTGTTGTAGGAAATGGTGGAGGTTTGAAAATCCAACAAATTGGTATCCTTACTTACACCTCTTCACATGGCTAATTCTCATTATCTCGTGTTTTGCCTTACCCTAATGCCTATGCCAGACTTCTGTAATCTATAATTTTTGTTGTGATAATAACTGCTTCTTTGTTCTAACTGAATTCGGTTTCCCTATGAAATCGATGAAACCGGGAACGCCGCTGCTACAGGAATCAACTAAACATGGACTATACTCAATACGCCAAGGATCTACATCCTTAGATGTTAAACAAGCCTTTTCCTATATGGTTGGTGTCAAATCTACTTCTCCACTTGGCATAACCGTTTAGATAATGCTGCACAACCAGTTGTTAATAAAATTATTAGTTAGTGTTTCTTACCGTTTTCAGGGTCTTGCCAATTGGACTTTTGTGAGTCATGTTAATTTTGAAATCATAAACAACTTCCCTTCGGTAGTTCCGAAAGAGTCTAGTCGTACCCTTCAATCAATTCATTTCGATGTTTGGTGTACATCATTATCTTCAAATTCTGGATTCAAATATTATTTCGTGTTTATTGATGATTTTTGCGATGTTCTTGAATTTGTCCTCTTTACAACAAATCTGATCTATATCAGTCTTTTGTGTTGTTTAAGAGTTTGGCTGAAAATCAATTTTCTTTAAAAATTCAATAATTTCAATCGGGGGAGGGGAGAGGAATATACTTCACGCCAATTTAAAGTTTTTTTCTGGAAAAGCATAGAATTCTGCATCGAATTTCATGCCCCATACAACCAACAAAATGGGATTGCAGGAAAAAAAACAAAAAAAACATAGACACATTATGAAAATGGAATTGTCTTGTTTTCCCAATCCCATACCCCTCATAATGTTTGTGCCGATGCATTTTTAGCTGCAATATATATATATATATAATTAATTGTCTTCCAACTCCAATGTTAAATAATAACAACTCATATATATATATTTGTTATGTTAAATAAACTTTACCTAATTATTCTTTTCTTAGGGCTTTTGGATGTGCATGCTTTTCTCTTTTACATCCTTACAATTATACAAAGTTTATGTTTAGGAGTAAAAAGTGCATTTGTATTGGGTATCGTTCAAATCACAAAGGTTAGAAATGTCTTGAACCTCTTACCAAGCAAATTTACATTTCTCGGAATATGGCTATTAATGAGAATAAATTTTTTGGCCTTTGTGATACAACTCGTGATCAGAGTTCCATGGGGGCAGAAACTCCCTTCTTCAGGTTCAACTATCACAAAATTTTTATTCTAACAGGGTTAACTCTCCTCCTCTTACTTTTTCTTCCCGTGCAATACAACGAGCCAAATTCGCCCTCCACGGTTGCTGGACCAGTTTTATTGATCAAGCCCAATTTACCTTCTCCAGTTGCATTAGTTGATCGACCCATCTGTGTCGTCCCTCCAGAGTTGACAAATCCTAGTTTGCTCATGGAACAGTCGATATTGACCTTGACCCAGGATTTGGACCCTGCACAGTTAGCTCAAAGGTGTCGACATGGCCCCCATCCTTTGTCAACTCACTGTCCAGTTGGCTGCCACGACACCAACCACCATCCCTAATCCATGAGTCTCCTCGATTCCCATGGAATTGGGCTGGTTTCCTCTGAGCCCAATACTAGTTTGCCTATCATCAATTTAGATATTGGGCAAGATCAGTCCACTAATGTAGCGATAGTTCCAACAGTCCCAACAACATTCGATTTTGATCTTGATCACACAATTGGGGTAATTGATCATAACACTCGTCGTGTCACTCATTCTCAAACAGGATCACTTAAACCTTGTAAATTTTCTGATTATCACTTATTATTTCCACTAAACACCATGTACAAGTATTTTCCAGTGTTCAGGTTCCACGAGAGCGTACCTATTTCCTACAGGTTAAGTTTTCACATGAATGGTGTGCTTCAATGAAAGAAGAGTATGATTCACTTCTTGCAAACTGGACTTGGTCGTTGTGTCCCATGCCTGCAAATCATAACATCATTTGAAACAAATGGGTATACAAGATCAAACTCAATTTTGATGGCTCGATTGAGAGATATAAGGCTCAATTTGTTGCTCGAGGGTTTGAACATACTAAGGATTGATTACAATGAGACCTTTAGCCTGATAATCAAACCTTCCACAATTCCATTATTATTGTGCTTATCTGTTCAATTCAATTGGTCATTTCGCCAGCCGAACATTTCAAATGCCTTTTTTAATGGTGTTCTTCTTGAGGAGTTTTACATGGAGTAGCCTTAAGGATTTGTCTCACTAACTGCCTCTTGATTATGTGTGCAAGTTTGACAAAGCTCTATATGGACTCAAATAAGCTCCCTGAGCCTGATATATCTACTTATCTCATTGTCTGATTGAATTTAGGTTAAAATGCTTAAAGGTTTGATACTTCGTTATTTGTTTACCATGATGTTGATGTGCATATTTATGTTGATGGCATACCACTCATTGTAACCTGATCACTGAGCCCATAGAACATCTTTGCACTCAGTTTAAGCTCAGGAATATAGGTGAGCCCTTTTATTTTCTAGGCATTCAAGCGCTTAGGGATGCTAGTGGTCTTCATCTCCATTAGTGTCGATATATTATTGACCTGCTTGAGCGCACACGCATGAATGAAGTTAAACCAATGCCTTCTATGTCTTATACTAGTGCTTGAGCCACAAACATTACAAGAATGCCTTTGGGGTATGCTGAGGTTTCACTGTATCGTCAGACAATGGGACCCTTTAGTATTGTACATTGACGAGGCTTGATATCTTATTCCTTGTCAATCAGTTTTGTAAGCATCTTCATAAGCCCTACCCGTGCAACTGGCATGCGACCCAGAGAGTCCTTTGATATCTAAGGGGCACAACTGAGTATGGCTTGTGGTGTACCAAATGTAATATGTAATAGGAAGCTTATGGGGATGCCAATTGGACAATGGATCGTCTAGATACCACTTTTAAGGACTTTGAACACCATCTATCTTCACATTGGTATGATATTGTCCACTATGGGCCTAATTTTTCATGGTTTTATTCTTGGGTTTTTACCCTAAAAGGCCCCATACCAATGGAGATACTTTTCCTTTCTTATATACCCATGATCCTCCCCATTTATAACCCCTTAGGGGACTTTGGTTGCATACCCAACAATTCTACCCTCGAACAAAGTCCCACCTCCCCTTCCTTCAAATAATCATATATCCGTCCATCTTCCTCACCAAGAAGGATTCTCACTCCATCAAGGTCAACTACTCTTCTCCACCGCGTTAAAGTACACGCCTTACACAAAGTACCTGAGTTTTGCCTATCTCGAGAGCTAGCTCTATCCAAATCAAATCCTCTCCATAGCGTTCGGGCGCACGCATTACATGTAGCTTCCAAAACACACCACCTGTCAATAGAGCTCATTCATGAATCCCATCATGAGTTAACTGAGGCATTACCTTCGTTCTGCATTCTAAGGATTAATCCACATACCTAAATCCATGGCATGACTGTGATACCACTTATAAGGGTCTTGGACACCATCTATCTCCACATTCATATTATATTTTCCACTTTGGTCCTAAGCCCTCATGTTTTTGCTATTGAGCTTTTACCTCCAAAGTGGACAATATCTTAGCAATTTGGAGATAGATGGTGTCCAAGGTCCTTACAGATCTTCCTCAGGCTATGGAGTATTCTTTGGTTTGAGTCTCATCTCATGGATAGCTAAGAAGCAGATTGTGGTTACTCGATCTAGTATAGAGGCTGAATATCGGGCTATGGTGCATGCTAGTGCATAACTCTACTGGTTGTGTATGCTATTCAGGGAATGGTGTATTCCTCTTCTTCATCGACCTACTTTGTGGTACAACAATGTAGGTGCTATGTCATTGGCAACAAATCCTATTTTTCATGCACGTATAAAGTATATTAAAGTGGACTATCATCATAAGAGAGAAGGTGATAAACAAGGATATTCAACTGTAATATGTGTCTATCCACAATCAAGTCGGTGACATCTTTACCAAGGGACTTGGGACTTCTCAATTTCTTGATCTTCGTGCCAAGATGACAGTTTAGTCACCTCCCATTGGCTTGAAAGAAGTTGATGACGATCATACAAGAGTAGTCCCCTAACCTACTTGAGTATCTTGGAGAACAAATTTAGAATATAGATTAGTGTTGTATTTACTTGTGATTAAATTTGTATTTATCTCTTATAATTATCATATGTAATTTATGTATCTACAAAAGACAACATGACTTGAGGTGTTGTTAAATGAAGAATCACCTGGTCTTATACCTTCAACCACGTTTTCTTATATCGGCGACATAGGATATGAGGTCATCATCGCCAACGGGTTTTCTTGTAGAAACAAGTTCAGCGACCACCATTTAGGTAGGATCAAGGTAAGCATAACATGTTCTGAATCTTGAGATAGAGTGTGAAGGCAACGGTACAATTCAAACACCCAAGACTTGATTTGAGAAGAGAACTTGGGGGCTAATGCAAACCATAGCTCCTGTGTAGTTTTACCGCTCGTAATAGTACAAAATGCAGAATCTGAGAGGGGAGAGTTCACCCAACTGAGGAAAAATTGATTGATTTTCACCCAATCATCATACACCAGATTAGGCTTTTCAATCTCTTTTCCATTTATATCCTTCTCATGAATGAACTGAGCAGGGTACTTGGGGGTTCCATTAAAAAACCCCAAATAAATCGTGACTTCTGAGAATTGGTGTAATTTGGGCCAAGCAAATGAGATAGATGGAGTCAATAAGTTTGACAAAAACGAGTTGGGCAATATTTGGCATAGTGAAAGACCCTAAACTTTAAATCTTAAACCCTAAATTCTAAGCCTTAAATTTTAAATTCTAAATCCTAAATCCAAAATTCTAAATACTAAACCCACCCATAAACTCAATCCTCGAAACCATGGATAGATGTGTAGCATGAGTTGAAAAGCTCTGATACCATGAAACACAAAGAAAATATTGATAGAAGAAAAGGGTGATCTTCAATGACCGTTGACTCATAGATTCTTTCATATATAGATCGTATTACATAAACAAGGATATACATGAATTAGTTACATGATAATTACAAAAATTTAAAAAGATGTCAAAACACATCAATTTAGCAAGGACAAATTAGCTACTCAGGATCACGAATTTCAGGGAGGGTACATTCCAAATAATATATTTAGGTGCTCATGTGACTGCAGACAGACTAACTCGACAAATGCTGGAGTTGCTCTTTGGGAAAATAAGGAAAAACTTGTTGGGTGGCGAGGTCACATGTTCTCTGAAGATGGTTGACCAGTACTTGTGAAACATGTGATGGCTAGTTCTCCAATGCACATTATCTTGGTTTTGAAACTCCCTTATTGTTCCTTGAACAATATCAGACAGATGCTAGAAAATTTATTTTGAGGTGAAAGGGATGGAAAATAGAAGAGCTACTTATGAAATTGGAAAAAGCTATGTAAGACAACAGGGGAGGGGGCATCGGTGTGATGGATTTGTTTGAAGTCCAGAAGGCTATGAGGATGAAGTAGTGCTTTAAACTTTTCACTGAGCACAGTCTATGAGCACGATTCTTCAAAGCAACATATAATATACAAGAGCACGTATTGGAGAGGGGTAACAGACAATCTGACTCAACGTTCAGGAATATGCCATGTCAATGAGAGTAGAAGCGATGGAACACCTCACAATTGTTAAAAACAAATAAGGAACTCCTCCTTTTCTTTTGGTATGAAAAATGGTTAGCAGCAGGCTACCTTGATGTGCAAGCCCAATAGGTAATAAAAAATGAGGCAAAGGTGGCGGACATCACAGTGGATGGGAAGTGGGAACAACAGTCCCTGGTCCAAATCGCGGGGATAGAAATAATAGGGAAAATCCTAGCATTGAAGCCACCTACACCCGGAACAGAGAAGGATGTGGTTCTATGGATGAAATTCTCCATGAAATAAGCATGGCCGGCTATAAGGTAGAATGGGTTCAAGGTAATCCGCTACTCTAGAATAAGGCTCTCCCAACAAGATGACCATGTGCTCTTGTAAGGCATTGCAAAAATGTCTCCCAATCAATGACCACTTAACAAGTAATGGAGTGGCATTAGCATCGTCATGCCAATGTTGTGCCCCTAAACAATAACAGACCATGGACCACATCCTATCGGGCAGTAGCTTGGCAACAGACCTATGGAACGTGGCAGCTATAATATTGGGGGCCACATTTGCCAACCAAGTACTTGAAAGGGCAGAGTGACTCAATGGCTGGCTATGGCCTTACGAAAAGGTTTGCAATGTTTCCTATCATATATATTTCCATGTATACATACGTGGTGTTTGTGGATGCGTACGCTTCAACGACATACAACAATCAGCTGAGCAAATTTCGAGGGAGGTACGAAATCTTATCAGTTCATCAACTGAATTAGCTAACTTGAATTTGAAAATTTAGGCGCTGGACAAACCCTTGATGAGCCAACTAAACATTGCAGTAAATTGGAGGGATTAAGACAGAGCTAGGATCGTCCGTGGGACCAAACCACCTATGGGTTGGGTGAAGCTCAACGCAGATGAGAGCTCCATTGGAAACCCAATCCCTTTACGGGGAGGAGGGTTCACAAAGGATGCAAACGGTGACTGTTTAGTTGCATTCTTGGTGCACCTCAACATAGGTACCAATAATGGCGCAGAACTCCAAGTTGTAACAGAGGCAGGTAGGTCAAACATCATCTTGGAAACTGACTCAATGTTGCTGGTAGAATGGATAGAACGAGCTTTATGTCATTCGTGGTACCTGTGGGATTTTTGGGATATTTTAAGGAGAAGAAGGTAGGCCTATGAGTACATGTGAAACACCAATTCTGTGAAGGTAATGGAATAGCTTATTTTGTTTTAGCAAAATAGGGCTTGTCAAGTCGCAACTCAAACTTCTGGAGTACGACTCAACTACACAGAAAACATAGAGGCATGTTGAGGCTAGAAAAATGGGGACTACACAACCTAAGAATTAGACAAATAGGGGAAATGTACAAGAAAAGGGTGGCTAATATAAACACCCACCCCTTTTATGTACCATTTTGTACTAGTTTCTCGTCCATCTACAAGTCAATTTCTTATTTAATGAAATACTTTGTATATATAAGTCTTGCTTGGATGAATATGCGGAGGAGTTGGAGAGATTATGGTCTTGGTCTCTACTATCGAATTGGTGTTGATTCTGCTATTCAATGACCCGATAACCTATTCCGCCTATCCCGATAAAAACTTGTTCCAATTAAATTGTCATTATTCAAGTCGCTCCCTCTGCCTCTCCTGCCTAACATATTGATGCCGGGAAGAACAGTGATTATTCTGCTCACTAGTTCAATTAGCTGAATTGCGAGGAAGAACAACAGAAATTGCCCAAAAAATAGAGAAATATTTTTCTAGGGTTCCAATTTTATTCAATAACAATTTGAAGGCCCAAAATTAATTCCACTAGCCGAACTTTATAGCTGAAAATCATGATTAGTCAAAACCTGCCAGAAAAAACAAAATTTAAAAAATCACTCCTAATTAAAGTTCAACTTCAAATAAAAACAAGTAATCTGCCATAAATTAGGCCCAAATAGAGACTAATTGACCTTCCTAATTGACAAATTAATTTATTACCAAAAATAGAAAATTAACAAAACACACACACAATGTTTCTGAAGGGAAAACAACGGAATTTGAGGTCGAGTGTCAACATATATCGTACTTTGCATGATGTGGATTGCGTGCGTGCTAAAAGGACGTTTTCAGATTGAGGTATTATAAGAGATTCTGATAACCGTAAAGTTATGGCCAAAAGTCTGCAACATACCCCAATTAGAAAACTATGGCAATTACTTCTTATTTCTGCACCGATCTGTCACCTTATGGTATTTTAATGCCATTAAAGTAGAATCAGAAACTCAGTATCATGTTCAGTCTCAGCTCGTGCATCAATCTTCCCGGGTTGGAAAGAACTCGCCCTTGAGTTCAGGGTAGGATCATAAGAATCCCCCAAACAAGGACTTAGGTACTTTACATTAAAGAGATCTGAAGTCTTTAAGTGTCTGGAAAGGCGCAACCGATAAACATTTTTTTTATAAGCCAAATTTTTATATATAATATATGTTATTTACAGATAAAGAAAAAACGAAGAAGCGAACCAACAACAAGGAATATACGATGAAGATTAAATATCTTCTGTGTCAGAGTAACTTTGGTGTCTTCTTCCTGATAGTGAAAAGTATACCCTGCCCTTCTGTCAGACCCTCATATGT
>JAOWBN010208341.1:0-14149 GCA_028565015.1 Pinguicula moranensis | reverse complement strand
GGGAGAAGCTTCTTTTATCCTTGGGATTAAAATCGTTCGTGATAGAGCTGCACGAAAGATTTCATTATTACAGGAGAATTATATTACTTCTATACTCGAGACGTTTAATATGACAATGTGCATAGAAGGAAAGATTCCATATAATTCATATATCAAATTGAGCAAGGAGCAATGCCCAAAGTCTTATTCACGTTGCCTTGAATCTGAGAAATATCTTTATGCTTCTGTTGTGGGTAGCTTGATATATGCTATGCCTTGTACTAGATCTGATCTCTTATGCATTGAATTTGCTCAATCGATTTCAGTCAAACCAATGGTATGCTCATTGGGAAGCTGTGAAGTGGGTTCTGAAGTATCTAAAACGTACCAAGTCTTATGCACTTTCTTATCAGGCAAGCTTCTTGGATATTTATGGTTATTCAGATTCAGATTATCAGGGTTGTGTTGATACCAGAAAATCTACATCTGGATTTATCTTCATGTTCTGTGGAACTGCTATTTCATGGAAGAGCAAGAAATAAGAGATTGTTGTTCAATCTACCATGGAGGCTGATTATGTAGCTATAAATCATGCGGCGAACGAAGCAGTGTTATTGAGGAGATTTATGAACGAGATGCTTATAGTTCCATGTGCGGGACATCCTATTCGGATTTTGTGTGATAACATAGCTGCCATAGCCATATCAAGAAATCCAAAGTGTCATTCCAAAGTTGCATATAGAAGGGAAATTTCACTATATTCGTGATATGATCAATAGGGGAGAAGTAACTATTGAGAAAGCTCCTTCTGCCACAAATCTAGCATATTCATTTAACAAGTGTTTAAGCATTTCTATATATGTTGAACATGTGAACATTATGTGGCTTATTGTTTTGTGATTTAAATTTAAGTTGGAGTATTTTTTATTCATTTATATCTTGATGTGTTTGATATTTTGATATATGTGATTGGTTCTCACTGGATTTGATATATGCCCACATGTTGCCCCGACTCAGGGCCTAGTTTCACATGGTTTATGCTTTTGGTGCATTTATTTATGGATTTGTAAAATGGCATCTATAAGGTGCAAGGCTTGTCTGTGAGTCGAATAGCTCAGGCCTATGGATATGGTAGGGGCATAGTCCTTAGTGGCCCGTGACAGTCAATATTGCTATAATAGCAAGTATACTTTGCACTAATGAGCACCGTTTGATCGTTGGACCCAAATTAGTTCTCTTGTCAGACCCATCCTCGGTATATTGAAAGTAAACTATGTTGACCCTGGATAGTTGTATGGCTTGTAATTGGTATACTCAGGTATTATCCATGAAAACAAAATTAAGTGGGAGATTGTCGAAAATAATTTTGTTTAAGTTATTTTTACAAAAGATTTATTTTAAAGCTTGATTTGTATTAAATTATTTTGGAGTCAAAACAAAATTAGTTTTAAAGGGCTTCCACAAAATAAGTTTTAAATGGGTTTGTGAGATTGAATTGAATTTGGCCAAATCCAATGCCACTTACCTATGGCCGGAAAGTTGAGAGGTAGAGGACATGTCCATTAATGGGTTAGGTTAAATATATACCTCCAATGTCATACGGTTGCCGGATTTAAGAAATCATTTAGCTTGGCTAGTTTCCTTAGGGAGATGAAGATTTGTACGCTTTGAAGCTGACTTTGGAAGGTAATTGTTGGTTACTTTATTTTTTGTGTTATTTCTGTGTTTGTGATTCCTTTCCAACATAGGCAACAGTAGGAGGCTCATCAGGGAAGTGGAACATATTCGTAACACCTCTAGGCATTGGATCTGGGCATGTTGATCCGGGAACTCGACCCCGGCCTTGTTTATGATGCCTCACAACAGGACCTTGTGAATTTCGTGTGTTCCATGAATTTCACTCGGGAGCAAACTCAAAACTCGTGACATCGAGCTACAATTGTTCCAACCCGTCACCTGAACTATCCTTCTTTTATGGCGGTTTACAGCTCAGAAGATTATGGAAGAACATTAACAAAGAGATTTCGCAGGATCGTCACGAATGTAGGGGATATTGAAGCCAAGTATAGAGCGAAGGTGGAGATAACGGAGAATAATACAATCAGTGTTCAGCCAGAGAAGCTGGTGTTTAAGAAGTATGAGAAGCGGAGCTACACTTTTATGTATATGCTTTAGGGGTGGGGTGAGTTTGAGTCTCAATTGAAATTTGGTTCGATAGATGAGACAGGCAAGTACAACGTGAGGAGTCCCATCGTCGTTGCTATGATGTTACATGTTTTTAAAAATTAATTATAAATAAAATAATAAATATTATATTATTAATTTTTTAAATAAAAAATAATACAATAAAATTTAAATAATCTTTAATGCTCTTTGAGCAAATAAGAAAAAATATGTATAAATGTTTATTATAATTCATATTAAAAATATTAAAAAAATAGCAAAAATTAAAATAAAATAATATAAAATAAAATAATGATGATAACGGTAAAATACCGTTTACCGCAATACCGTAACAGTATGATTTTTTGGTATTCCGGTACGGTAACGGTAATAAAAAAAACTATTACCATTAAAAAATGGTACATTAACGGTAATGGCCATTACCGTTATCATTTATCGTTTACTCACCCTAGTCAAATGATTCCTAGGGTGTCTAATTTTTTTGGGCAATTGTATAATAACTATGACAACATTTAATACTGAATTTGCCTTCTTCGAGGACAGATGACTGAAGCATTTCAGAATGAACGATTAAAGGAGTCATGCACCTGTCTTTGCAAAATGCGTAAACATCATTTTTTGCGATGATTTAGTATAAAATGTGTAAATATTATTTTTTGCGATAATTTAGCATAAAGTGTGTAAACGTCATTTTTTTTGCGATGATTTAGCATAAAATCTCGTAAATGTCCTTTTTTGCGAAGATTTAGCATAAAAATGCATAAATGTCATTTTTACGATGGTTTAACATGACGTGCGCAAACATCATTTTTTGATGGATAATGTATCAATATATTCGAATAATGGGGCTCTTTTATTTTATAAATGTTTATAAAAGGAAGAAAAATGCAAAGGACAATTATATTACAGGGATGAACGACATAAAAGGCATGTTTCTTACCTCAGTTTTTCTTTAGGGATTTGTATAGAATGTTTTGAGGCTTTTTTTCGTTAGTTTCCATAAATTTTTTGATTTTCTTCGGGATGCCAAAGCTCTTGAGACATTCGGGTCTCGATGGAGTCCTTTGAGGTGGTGGCCCACGGTTGCCAAATTGGCAGACCAGTTCCCGAATTCGGTTTTGAAACTCATTCCTAAAATCAAACACTAAATTAGATAGATTTTGTCTCGATAGTGTTTTGCTAACCTGAAGGGCCGGATGCTGGAATTATTCCCTGAGTCTGTGCCAAAATATTTTTGGATTTTGATCGTTGTTGATAAGTGATATGACATGAATTGTTGTCGCCTTACTCCATTTTTTTTTCAATAGTAGCTTTTTGTACAGTTTCCACAGACGGAGCCAAATGATGTGATCGAATACTATCATGCCTGGTTTAATAATAATAAAATAATATAAATGGGCAAAATATATTAAGGTCGAGGGTCAAAAATTACTTCTTTCAATATGGTTGAAATTCTTTCTTTTTGCTTACAAAGATGTATTCTTTCATTTCTCATGTTCTCTCTTCTTTCTTCTTTCCCTTTTTTCTTCCCCCACTTCCCTCATTTCCGTCTTCCTTTCACCCAATTGGTGGTTCTCCTGCCCGGTGCAAATGAGTGGTGCTTTCCTACCAATGAGGCGCAGGTAAGTACATCTTGCTTTAACCCTGACGGTTGTCCCAGTAGTAGAGCACTGAGGCCAGGGGTTTGATTCCACTGGATGACACACTGTCAGGGTCATGCCTCCGGACCTCGGACATACTACTCCGGCTCGCGAAATTATCCGGTCATGGGAGGGGAGGGCGCCCAGTTCATGATCCCGAGGATTAGTCGGGCTTAGACCCGCTCGCTATTTCAATTTTGCAGGATTCTGTTCAGATACTTCAATTATAATAAAAAAGGTACATCTTGCTTTTCCGCGATTTTTCATACAAAGGAGGGCAAGAGATTTTTTTCTGTTTGGTTTGGGTGATTCTTGATGGACCTCGTGCTTTCTTCTGGATCACACCATAATAACTATGACAGCATTTAATACTGAAATTACCTTCTTTGAGTGACACAACTGAAGCATTTCAGAATGAACGATGAAAGCAGAGGCTTCCAAAATGCCACAAAGCGAGACACAAAGTCAGGAATGGCACAGCCTAGCGGTGGCTATGTGCTCCAGACTCCTGGTTTGCCAAGAGGTCTGGGGTTCGAATCCCGCTGGAAAACAGAGAAAAAAGACACTGGGATTAGTCGATGGGCCTAATTGGGCCTGTCGGATACCTAAGTGAGTTGGTGTTGGTCAGGTATAATGGCTCACCAAGTGGTCCCTGATTCAACCAATTGATCAAAAAAAAAAAGGTTGTGTGTTATCATATTTTGATACACAAAATATACAAAATTTTCGTGTGTTGAGAACCTAAAATAAATTCTCTCGAATTGTTATATCACCATCTCCAAATTAGATATTTGAGTACTTGAATTATATGGGGATTCGGATAACCTCCCAATTTTAGTTCGTAATATAATCAATAGAAAAACTATGTTTCTATACTTCCGCAAAATTTACGATTCTATTACGTATTTATTAGATATGTTCTAACCGAATTAGAGTTAGATCCACCCTAATAATTTTGTGTAGACTCCTCCATGAATAGCAAGTTATTAGAAATGTAAGAAAATCCGTTGAGCATTATTCTGATTGGTAAGTTATTCTTCATCCACGACTACTTTTATGATCCTAACATGGTTCATCATGCAGACCATAAGTTTACATATATTTCCTTTATTGGTACACGAATAAAAGAAAAATAATAAGAAAGAAAGAAAAACTAACCGTGATTCATAGACTAATGATTTTTTATGGTAATTTTCTTAGGCTAATGTCAGAGGCAGAGGGAATGAGGATCCTGGGCCATGGTCCCTCAAAAAAAATTTAAAAAAGTTATGTTATATGTAAAAAAAATATTTTTCTAATTAGTCCCCAAATATTGATATTTCATTTGTAATTTAAAATATTACACAAAATTTGTTTAGTCTAGTTGGTAAGAAACGATTTTTTTGAATTTGGTGATGTTGGGTTCGAATCCCATTGTTTTATTTTCAATTCTTTTTAGAAAACAAAAGATAAAACTTGAGTTTGTATTGAGATTTGAACTCTATCAATAAATTTAAATTTTAAAGGCATAACCACTATGGCACAACATTTATAAGATTTTAATAATTCTAATATATTTTTATTTTTATATTAATTTTGAATAATTATTAATATATATATATTTTTTTATTCTTTAATATAATTATTTTTGATTGTTTACTATTTTATGCGTTCAACATTTATAAGATTTTAATAATCTATTATTTTTATATTTGTTTTGGATAATTATTAATATATTCTTTTTACCATTCTCAAATATAATTATTTTTTATTGCTTAATATTTTATTAGATTGTTGGTCAACCAAATTTCAAACTTTTAAAATTATTTAAGTTGTAAAAAAGTCGGCTATTGGTGCAAAATTATGGTTGTCTCTGCATCATATCATCGAAGTAACTTGTAGACCGGCGGTGCGACTCAGAACTCAATATTACTTGCCTAAATTTTTGAAACACATATAAAATCTCTAATCTCGTAAACTTGTAGACCGACAGTTCGTTTTATTTTGGCTCTTCTAGATTACACAAGATCCAACCCGACCCACTTTGATCAAACCGAAAAAATTTGGCCCTCCTTCATTTCAATTTCTGGCTCCGCCCCTTAAAATGTGTTCTGAATCCAGCATTGAATCGGTAATATTACGAGAAGCTCAAATTCGGATATTTTGGTTTGTATTATGGAATTATCAATATCCATTAAATAGGTAGGTTAGATCCATGAATTATGGATCATGTTTTTTGCCATTAAATAGTTAGCTTAGATCCATGAATTGTGGATGATGTTTTTGCCTATAAATAGGTTCATTATGTTTGAATAAATTGATAGATAATAGAAAGGAGAGAAAAGTTTTGAAAAAGTTTGTAGAGAAGGAGTTTTGAGACAAAATTCTTGTGTAGAATTTTGATTCTTTACAATTCTCATCTTACCCTAATCATTTACTTAATTATTTCACAACACTTTTATATTATTATTTTATTTTCCTCTGCAAAGCAATTTAAATTCTACTTTCAAAGGGACTAATACTAATGAAGTAGTCAAGACGATTTTAGGAAATATATTACAAGGGATGGTAAGAGGCGAGAGCGGGGGCAGGATGGCAACGCCACCTGTGCCTGTCCCATCCTTTTTCTTGTTATTATTTTTAATATATAATATATATAATGGGATGGATCTATGACCATCAATTATGAAATTAGTTTTAACATCAAATCTAGATTGTTCAATTTAACAACATTATGTGTGCAGAATTAAATATTGAAATATAAAAAAATAGAATCCCTTCTCCTTCAACAGTGCGAGAATCCTAAATTCTAAATGAGAACCTAAACCCTAAATCACTTTCTAAACATTTAAATCACGCCAAAACACCTATTAATCACTTTTAATAGCAACTATTTTTTATTTTTGAGCGATTAATAGGTTTAGACGTGATTTTTAAATGTTTAGAAAATGGTATAGGGTTTAGAATTCCCGTTTAGGATTTAGGGTTCTCGCACTGTTGAAGGGAAATTGATTCTATTTTTTCATTTTATTTCAATATTTAATCCTAGCCACATATTTTTTTCCTTAATTGGATAGTCTAAATTTAGTTTTAAAACTAGTGTCAAAATTGATGGTAGTAGATCCGTCCCCATGGGGAGGATCCATGGCCATTCATTTTTATACTAGTTTGTACACTAAATCACAATATTTCAATTTGAGCAAAACATGTGGTCAAGATTAAATATGAACAACTTTATGTTTCACAATCTGGAGAAGCTCTTATATACCGGGTCGTGGGATCGCACAGTGAAGGTGTGGAAAATTGCAGAGAAGAGATGCGTCGACACTTTTGTGGCTCACGAGGGAAGTGTGAATGCCCTGGCTTTCAGCAGATCTCCGAAAGATTGCTTTCTCTACTACGGCTCGTCGGACGGGCTGATCAATTTCTGGGAGAAGGAGAAGATTTTCGACCGGTACAATCACGCCGGATTCTTACAGGGCCACCATTTTTCAGTCCTCGGTTTAGTGACATTAGATTAACAAGTCACAACATTGTACCGTTTTCAACACATAATAACAATCCTATTCGAAAATCTTCAACTTAGTCCTCACTACTCAGAACCAAGCATTTGAGCAACAAATAACTCTAGTTTAGGCGAGAAAGTGGAGAACTGAGAAAGAAATCAAACGCATTATCCTCCATGAAAGTCCCCACAAGCAGCGCCGCATTTTTGCTGAGCAGAGAATATCAGATGAAGAGTCACAGTCAGCCATATCCATCAGATTTAGCCCCTGTTTTGTGCAGCCTTCTTATGCTTATAATTAGCTTATAAGCACATTTTTTTCAAAAAATAACTCCTCATTTTTTGAAAAAAAAGTTCTTATAATCCAAATATAAGCATAAGAAGGCTTCACAAAATACCCTCTTAATCATAGCCACATAATTTGTAAAAATTAGAGGATTGTGATTTAGTATACAATACATACAATGCGGGTGGTGCGGGCTAAAATTGACATCTAATAGTGTGGCATATTTAGGGGGTGTTTTGCGCAGAACCTTTTATGCTTATAATTGAATTATAATAACTTTTTTTGAAAAAATGAAAAGTTATTTTTTGAAAAAAGGTGCTTATAATTGGATTATAATTTTAAGAAGGCTGCGCAAAACAGGGGTTAAGACCTTCCCTTGACTTTCACTGCTGTACAGATGCATGCATAAAACATAGTTTATATGTATTTATGTGCACAAAAAACAAATTATGAGCAACTGGTGTCTCCAGTCCCTACCGCATTATGGAAAATATTGATTTCATATATTGTAGATCTTAATATAGATTTGTTATATCGAATTTAACGAATAAATTAAATACTATAACGGAATTCGTACCTTTAATGTTGAAGTGTATAAAACCATAATATTCAATTAGACTAAAAACTTTATTTTGTCTAACACATACAAGGGGGGAAAACATCATCCTCTTCAAGTTTCAATGCCGTGAACGGTCGATCGTGGGTCTTCAATGATTTTTCATACTAGGGTTATTTAGCAGTGGTGGTGATAGCGAGTGACTGCTGCCCTCTACCACCATTGTTATGGTTACAGACGAGGTGACAAACTCTGTCACTACTACCGTCATTTGTTACCCCCTTACTGCAACCACCACGGTGGGAGTGATGACAGTAGCGGAGTTACGCTTCCACTCATAATTTTAATAAATAAAATAAAAATTAATTTTTAATTTTTTGACCAAAAAAATAATATACATTTTTAATAAATAGTGATAGCAATGATGGCAAAAATTCGTCACCACCAGTATCTCCAGCCGGCAGCGGATACGATGATAATGGTGGCGAAAATTTTGCCATGGGTCTATATTCGGTAGTAGGGGTGGGCAAACGAGATGCGGGCCTCGGAAAAACCCGAGGCCCGATTATTCCCGAATCCCGAGTCCCGATTTTTTACGTAAAATCGAGACATCGGGTCGGGTTCGGGACTTTTGTATCCGGCCCGAAATTATTATGGGTCGGAATCGGGTTTGTCCCGTAAATTTTGGGACAAACCTGAATCCCGATCAAATTTGCAAAGTGAGACTGTGAGAGTCGTCCAGCGCATAGCGGCATAGGCGGCACTTTATGATTTTTCACGTTTTCACTTCCAACTCCATTTCATTCTTCACGTTTTCATTTCACTTCCAGTCACTTACTCACTTTCTGATTTCCGCCTAAATCCCTAAATCCCTATCCTTCTCCTCACTTCGCGACGGAGACAATCGTAGACACGCCCGTCTAAATCTGTTTCCGCCTCGTGACGGCGACAGAGTACTGAGTACAGACTACAGTCGCCGCGCCTCCTTGTTAGCGTCTTTTTTACACCTTGCGTACGAAGCCGAGCAGAGCGACCGAGCCGAAGTGCTGACTGCCGAACATCCTGATTCAGGGATCATGGTTCCCGACAAGGTGAGTTGAGTCAAGTTTCAGCACTGATACTAAATTTATATGGCCATTTTTTTAACAAACTCCAAACAATCTTGCAATTAAGTGGCCTCATGAATAGAAACTATGAGGACGACCAGGCTAGTTGAGTCAAGTTTCAACACTGATGCTCATAAGTCGTATCCGTAATTTGTGCTTTTGATTCTGCTCGTCTATACATTTTTCAGGAAGAGAAACTATGGGGACGACCAGGCTATGAGCACCTCAATGAGCCACTTCATATTCTGATTGAGGCTGATTTACCTGCTAGCATCATTGATATCAAACTGCATCAAGCACAGGAGATCATTGAAGAATTGTTGAAGCCTGTGGTGCGTGTCTCAGACTCTCAGCCCATGACTTTTGTTCTATTTTAGTGTTATTAGTGACATGGTTGTTCAAGTAAAGTGGCTTGTGTGATTGCTTCCAAAATTTCGGGACAACCCGAGACCCGACCCGAGGCCCGCAGTCCCTAAATATTTCGGGACTCGGGTCGGGATCGAGACCGAAAAACCAGTCCCGAACAAAATTCGGGTCGGAATCGGGATTCAGGCATACCCGAATCCCGAATGCCCACCCCTATTCGGTAGCAACCCTGTTTAAGACACACACAAACACGCCAGGTTGTATGTGAGGATAAATTTATCTAGTTAGTAGTAAAAAAGAATCCACCACCACAACATACCCAATATATTCCCAACTAAGTTGGGGTGCTGGGGGGTCAGATGTACGCTGCCTTACCCTTATAATTATACAGAGAGGTTGTTTCCGTTGTGACCCAATATGCATTTTATTGAGTTTTAACAACTTCACTAAATAGAAACACTGCAATTTAATAGACACCATTTTGCTTGAGTCCATTATTAGCACAAAGCTAAAAGAATTGTCAATGATGACTCTTCCAACTCCATTTGCTATGGATAAATAAAAAAGAATGAACGAATATCCATATTCTGTTGGCCAAACTCGGTATGAGTAGGTGAGGTTGGTATTTTATTTAGGAAAGGATCTAGAAAAAGATTTAAAGGGAAAAAAAATTAAATTAAGTCCAAGAAAAATATACTAATTTAAAGGATCTGGATCAGTTATACCATGTAATAACCCCGTCGGGTTGTCTCAGCGGTTGAACACCTGTTTGATAACCTCAATGCTTGCCTAGAGGTCCAGGGATCGATTCTTGCTGGAGAAAAATGTGTTGGGGGCCACGACCGTGGGTTTCGGTTGGCAATTACCCAGTCCCGTGTGGGTGGTCGCCTGCGTAGGATCCCGTGCACTAGTCGCCTCACCCGGATACCATGATTATCAAAAAAAAAAAAGTTATACCATGTAATCACAAGTCAGTCACTAAAGTGAATGTTGGCTATTGCTATCAAAATCTTAGCAACATCAATCAAATTATTTGATTGCATCTTTACGTTTTCTTATAAATTGTGTTAAACTTCTTTTTGGAATACTATTCTAAAGCCTGTTTTGCGCAGGGTTCTTCAAATTATAATTGGCTTTTAAGCACCATTTTTTAAAAAGGCAATATTTTGCGCAGCCAACCTTCTACTAATTGTTCTTATTTTAAGAAGGTGAACCTTCTATAAAATAAGCACCTCCTAACATGCTTTTTTTCCTTCTAAAAAATAAACATCTCCTGACATATTTTTTTTTCTCCTTCTTACGAGACAATATTACCCTCATGAATTATTTTGTGAAGGTTATTTTGATAATTTACTATTAATTTTGTAATAGTTATTTTGATATATATATATATATAATATCACAGTTTTCCATCAATTGATCAATCTCTCCATACAGCCCCCGCCATGAACAGTACGTTCGCTCCGTCTCCGCCTGCTTCTCCGTCAATCTCTGCCCTCATCCTCTCAGTCACGGCATAGAGCTAACCTTCAACCTCCCCTCTTCCCGGGGACGCCTTTGGCGCCCGGGAAGGCCTGCCCACCCACATACAGTAAACCCTCCACAGTAACTCTATGGCGATTTCAAACTTCGCCTTCTCCTCCTGTACCGTCGCTCCGGTTGTTGCCAGTTCTCCAGTCCATTCCTGACTGCGTCTGCTTCTCTGTACACTCCCCGGGGCATCCCCGCTCTCCGAGAAACCACTAGCGTCTCCCCTCATATTTTCCCTGCTTCCTGTGTCCTCTGTTCTTCGCACAGTGCCAGTTACTTGTTCTCCTTGTTTGATTCCGATGTCTTCTTGGACCATCCCCTCACAGCAACTGAGGCTGATGAAAAGAGCTCCTATAAAGGCTGGAAAGGCCCCAATGGTCGACCCAGCTCAACTTTACTCCAGACCTCTTCCCCCACCCATTGTTCAGGACTAGTTCAGCAATAAGGTTCCCCCTCTCTGAATCCTACCTCTTGCCTGAAGGAGGGAGCCCGCTGCTTATTCCTTACGAATTTCCCAAAAGGATGTGATGTGGATAGGCTCTGCGGCGCCCTGAAGCATCAAGGAACCATCCTTAACTTATCTATTGCTAGGAAACTCAGCGCCCAGGGTCTCCAGTTCGGTTTTGTTGACTTCGCCAATGTAGAGGATGTGGATCTCATGATCTTCAAGCTCAACAATACTTGGCTAGGATCCTATCGGCTGCAGGCTAACCTAGCTAGGTATCCTAAAAGACCAATTCTTAAGCAGGGAAAGAAACCATGCACTTCGGTATCAAGTGTATACCATTCCGTTGGCTACGGCTACTGCTGTGACATCCACTCCTGGCCTGGTGTCACAGATTCGGGAAATGCTATCTCTAACTTCCTCAGTAGATGCAATTTCCTGGCTAAGTCGTAGTTATGTTGCTTATCTCCGCAAGCAGATCAATTGTTATGACTTGGTAAGAGGGCTAAGAGCTGCTGGATACTTGAGTGTGGTAGCTAGCCCTTTAGACCACGGTTCAGTCTTGCTGTGGGAAGAAGATCCCATCAACCTCCATAACTTGATCAACAAGGATAAGGACTGGTTATCTGGGTGGGTGAAGGATGTTGCGCCATGGTCTCCTAGTGAGCCAACACTTAGTCGTCATTGTAAGATTCAAGTCTTTGGGCTTCCTATCCAGGCATGGACACAACACAATATAACTGCCATAGGTAACCGGATAGGCTCCTTAATTCATATAGAGAATTCCACTCTCTCTAAACAAAACCTGGAATCTATCCACATGGTGGTTAAAATTCCGCTTGGCTCCAGGGCTGACCAGACTCTGTCTGTCCTCATAGATGGCAAACATTGTTCTCTCCATGTAGTTGAATCTATGTCACCTAGTGTACCTTGGTGTAACTTCCTCACTGCTCATGATTCCTCAATGGAGACTAGCTCTTCTGTCTCCGTTGACACATCCTTAGTGGGGGAAGTGGATCCAAACGTTGACTTATCTGAGCTAGATATAGTGCCAGTAGTTGGAATTTTGTTCACTCCATCCAAGGATCTACCAACGGCTAGGTCTCATTCAGTGAAATCCGATACCTTGCCTATCAGATTATCTCCTGTTACATCCCAACCGTGGCTCCCTCCACGGATCTGTTGGTGGCCTCCGTCCCTGTCTGTGCTTGGTTCTAAGGCAACTCAGCCTGAGCCTTGTTCCCCACACCTCTCTCGTACAGTGTCTCATACTAAGCTGCCTGTATCTGATGTGTCATCTCCTCCTGCAGTTAACCTTGGACCTACCTCTTCTGTTGACTTACCCCTGTTGAGATGTGAGGTGGTGGCCTCGCAAGCCTCCTCTGGTTCCCCCATAGAACCCCAAGCTGACCCTGATTCTACAGGGAAGCTGGTGGATAGTTCTAACACTTTGGTGGTGGTGTTCATGAAGCTTCCATAGTGGGTATCATTCAACCATAAGAGGAAACACCACAGGAAGGGCAAAGGAAGGTGGTTTCTCAAGCTCCACCAGATCCCATTCCTGTAACTCAAGCACCTGCTCCTGCTGAGGATTCGATGGATCCCAATACCTCGGAGGGGTTTCCCCCTCTGCAGCTTGTTCCCTCTCAGGTTATTGCTGAGAGCAGTCCTATGCCACAGCAAGTGGTTAAACCCAAACGCCCCAGGGGTAGGCCAAAATCTATAAGCCAAACCAAAAAAGTGTTGGATCCAGCTAAGGCAAGTGCCCAGGCAACTCTCAATGGGTGGATAGAGCAACTAGCCTCTCAGTCTTCTGTCAGTGCTCCATTGCCCCCTTTACCCCCCAGGCCTCCTCTACATCTACCTGATCCCATGCAGCATAACCAGGTTGTAGATTCCATCATGCAGTTAGGAGTCAAACTTGGTATAGACTATGGCAACAACCAAACAGTGTATCGCAAGCTGCTAATGGATATGACTATGCCTGTTCAAGATACACCTCGTCCACTTGGGCCAGTGCCTTCATCAACCCCGCAAGGGGTTGCGAAAGGGCAGTGCTCATGAAACTGATTACAGTCAATGTCTGCGGCCTCGGGTGCCATATAAGGAAGAGGCAGGTCAAGCACCTAATAGCTAAAGAGAAGGTGGATTTCATAAGCCTGCAAGAAACTAAGCTTCCTACTGTGGAGAAAAATCTCTGCTCTTATTTATGGCATAATTCAAATTTCGATTGGTGTTATACTGGTTCATCAGGGGCCTCTGGAGGCTTACTTTGCATATGGGATATTAATAAGTTCCACAGATCCTTTTTGTTTTCTGGGGATGGCTTTGTCGGAGTCACTGGTATATGGTCAGGTGATACATCAAGGTCACACATGGTTAACATCTATGGCCGTGGTGACTTAGCAGCCAAACAAGACCACTGGAAGCAACTGTCTGACTCCCTCCAGCCTCTGATATTGGAAAAGTGCTGCCTTATGGGCGATTTCAACGCAGTTCTCTCACTCAATGAGAGGAAAGGAGTAGCTTGTCATAGATATGTGCAGGAGGTTGCCCTTTTCAATGAGTTCATT
>JAOWBN010208330.1:0-14150 GCA_028565015.1 Pinguicula moranensis | reverse complement strand
TTTTCCTACAAACAAAACATAACACAACTTAAATAAAAATCATGCCATATTATCAATAAAATTACCAAAATGAGTCACTTATAATTGTAAATAAGTGTAAAATCATACGAAACAAATAGGTATATTTGATTTCAATCAGTTAATAACCTTAGGGCTTATTTGTATCCATATTATTTTTTTCCTTTTATTTTTTCTTTTGCTTATACTTCTCCTTTAATTTGTATTTTTTGAGTGTTTTGTAAAATTATGAAAAAATTGAAAAAAGTTGTTGAAAAAGTGTTTGCAATCAAATTTTGTAAGTTAATTAAATATTTTTTGTAGTTAAATTTAGTAAGATAACTTTAATTTATTTACAAAATTGTCATTAAAAGTAGAAGTAAAAAAATGTAACATCTTACTTACTTCTGAAAAAATGAGTTTTGGTTGAAAAAAGAGAGAAGGAGAAGTGAAGTTTTAAAACACTATTTTTAAAATAATATGAAAAAAAAGGAAAAAAGGAAAAATAATTTGAAAAATAAGTGATACAAAACAAACCCTTAATTTTAGAAAAATTAGTAGGATATGACTTTGGGTAGGAAAGTTTTATTCGTATTTCAGACTCTCAAAGTTGTTTTTGGTGACGTGGGGACTAGTCCATTGTATACGTTCGGTGTGATGTTTGGCAAAGTGCCTGCCAATGGGAATGAAGATGTACTTGGTAATAGGGTGTTTATCAATTTTTGGGTATCGTTTTTTACAAAATTGATACTAAACCAATCAGGATCAACTTTTGATTTTCGGTATTGAAATTGATATAAAACATCGAGCCGACAAGTTATCAATATCAATTTTTTGGTTTCGGTACTGTTTTTTACGGATTTTATTTTCAATTGTTTCAATTTTTTAAATATTTTTATTAATTTAATTATTTTTTAATTTTTTCAAAAAATCATTATCCAATCTATAATTTTAGTTATAATTAATATAAAATTTGTAGAAACATCATTAAAAAATTACAAAATTATACGATAATTCTAAATACACGATTGAATGGCAAGAACGTTCCGTGTCATTCTAGCAAGAATTTAATGCTTTGATTCATTTACTTTCCAGCAATCTAAAATATTATGTTCAACATCACAATCCTCAACTTTAACTATAAGATACCTATAGAACTTGATGTGTCTTGTTGATGTTGGAGCCCAAATCAGTTAGTGGAGAATGTGTCCACTAGTTGTAGGGCAGTTACATCATTTGATTAGTTCCTGGAGGAATTCTAACTGTATTATAATTCCTGCCTATAAATACTTTTGTCTTTCAATGTATTCCGTATTCGAAAACAGTGAAATAAAGAACTCTAGCCGCCGTGGAAGTAGCCAATTTGGGTGAACCACGTAAATGTGTTTTCGTTTCGTTTTCGCACTTGTCTTTGATATCAAACATGTATGTCCAATTGAATTTCTTTGTCCATTAAAGCGGCATAACGCTTCAACACCTTTTCTTTGGGACCTGCTGAACTACTTCCCGCGTCACCTTTTCTGGCAGAAGATTTACCGTTTGTCAAATTGTACTCATTAAAAGAGCTTGTAACGTATGTCTTACTATGGCCATATCATCTTCATTCTGATCCTTGCTCATATATCAAGCTCTTGTCGGAAATTCTGGAATTCAAATTTTGACTAAATCTCAGCCGTCAAATTTAAAATTCATGATCAGATTTGTGCAAAGAGTTGTCACTTTTGAGTCATTGGTTAACACTTTGAAATAATAGTCATTTCTCCATCCGTGTGTCAACTATTCAGTTGAGAGGTACAAACTCTTTGGAACAGAGGCATTCCTGTCCGTGAGGGAAAGCTCTTCAATTGAACGTGTTGGTTTTGGTGTAATCTTAGATAATAATCTAATTAAAATCTAAATCTATATTTAGGCCTTAGGATATAGTCCTAAATGCGGAAGAAGCCTAAGCATACAATAGATCTAATCTATTAAGATATTTGGTGCTGCATGCGTTAACTTTTATAATTTAAATATGTAAACATGTTAATAAACCAACTTCCACATACAAGCATACATGTCCATAGTGCAGACTACCAGACCCCCAAGCCCCAATAAAAACATGAAGAAAAATTAGGCCTGCTTTACCCCGATCCGTACATCCAAATTGTCTAGTCCCCATACCCGCGCAGACCAAGCCCATGCATGCATGTGTTGTATTCCCCCTCGCTACAGATCGAATGTAAAAAACTTTTGCACGTGCAGTACGAGTGTTCTCGCATGCGACCCATTGTCGCAGATGTATGGACATGGCACCATTGTGTGGCAGTTGTCGCACGATGTCATGCCATGTCAGCAGTGCGTGTCGTGGCACTTTATGTGCCTACTCCACACGCACGCTATGCACAGAGTCCGATCATGGCTCGGCTGGAGCCAAGGCATGCAAGATGGCTTTGACACCTAGCCGAGTCTAACATAGTGCATGCGCCAAGTGAGGGCTCTGCCTATATTCGTATACCGGATGGGCATGCATGTGTTGTCTGTGGCATGCCCATTGGCATGCCCCCCGTGCGGTAATTCGCATGTGATGCCTACCTTTGGCTCATGCTTCATTTTCTCGAAACGATCATCTTCTTTTCTCATTGTTTCATAAACTTCTCATCATACCATGTTTATTTATTTTGCGTAATTACAAACAAAGTTTTCCATCCTTTGTAGGCTAGCTTGGGACTGATTGACCTATAGAGTGAGCTTCTAACAAATAATTATTGCGCATAAAACTCTTTCACTAGTCACTAATCGTTTAGCTTCGTGAACATACCACTACAGGTAGGAGGCTAAACCCTTAACTCATATGGACTTTCTTACTCAAAGATTGTGTATGCATTATCCTTCACTCAAGGTTTGCAAATAGGTGTAGGTTCAATGTCCGTTAATCCATCTAAATGTATCTTGTACCATGAGTACCGTTTATTCTCTAATGAACAAATTAGTCTTACGAAACTTCATTCGTGGATGAGCGCTATACCAACGACCTGGATTAGAGCCTCTCAAGGAACTCAAGATTCAGATAGCTTATACATGATCATCTTTGTGATGTGATATAAGTTTCTTTGGTTTATTGAGATTTAAAATCTCATTATCATATCTCGGTCAGTGCTATGTAAAAATGTTTTTTCATATGTAAGAGTTTCCATCTATGCTACGCCATATAAGCGACCCGTATCATTCACTTCCTTCATAAAGTTTTTGGACAACTCCAACGATTATAGAAAGACATTGAGATCCAAACTTATATCTTTTTGGAACTAATTTGTATGACCACTTAGTTTTAGATTGCAAATCTTGAAGTTTAACCTTCCCACAAGATACATCTTACTGGATAATCAAGGTTATATCTATTGCAATCATGAAATTCAATTGATATTTGATTTTATATCCACACATAATATATACGAATAAGATAAATGTAAATTTCATTCAATGGACAATTCAACATTTTATTATTCAATACATGGCTCACAGGACACCAAGTCTAACAGACCGATGCCAACTCTTTAGTACATTTAATCTCTTCTTCAATCTCTTACACTTTTTCCATGTGTGGCTCAGTTTTTCATAAAATTCTATACTCAATCAGAGTTGATTGAACTTAAGATGATATCGAGTTGTTGAAGTGTGATGTCTAATGACATTAGAATCTCTGAATGTTGGATATGTTTGATAAGAATTATATAGACTTGAGGCCATTGAGCTTTATACTCTTGGAGTATATTTTGGGGGTGTTTTACGCAGACCCTCTTAGGCTTATAATTGCATTATAATAACTTTTTTTGAAAAATAAAGAGTTATTTTTTGAAAATATGTGATTATAATTGGATTATAATTTTAAGAAGGTTGCGCAAAAAAGGGCTTTATACTTCAAATAATATCCAAAACTTAGTTTGAGTAATTTGTAGATTGACAAGACAATTTTGACGTGTGCAATATTACAAAAATTAATTAAGGATTTGAGACCTAGAGGCTAACAGGGAGACATGCCCCTATTTGTGCAGTACCCCAGACTTTATGGATCTGACTCGGGACAAACAACCATTGCTGGGAAAGGTTTATTCATGGAGAACATATGGTCCTGGTTCTGGTGGCATCCTTTGAGAGTTTGTGAAGAGGAATACTTGAAGGATCTTATCTTAGCCATAGCTGATTTCATCCCAATACCCGAGCAGGAGGATAGATGGAAATAGTTAGGAGGAACGCGTGGAATGTTTTTGGTTTCGTCGACTGTTTGTGCGGTGTGAAAGTTGGACACAATCTGAGTCCTTGTCGCTCCCACAAATTCTACTCTTATTTTGCAACGTGTTTGGGGTATTGTTGCATCTCTGAGAATCAGCATTTTTGGATGGAGATTACTTTAGAATGCCATTTCTACGCGAGATAATCTGGCAAGGAGACATTTTAACACCACCAGCAAGTTTGGAATATGTGCTATGTGAAAATGCCCAAGGAATCAGTCTCATCTCTTTTTCACTTGCATGTTCGCTGATGGGATGTGGAACTCGTGCTATAACGGGCTCGGAGTGTCATATGTGTGACATAAAGAGCCTGTGCAACATTTCCATGAACATTTGGGTATGCTGTGTGGGGGATCTGAGAGGAAAAATGAAGTCTGGCTTGCAATATGGCTAAATGATAAAAAAAATTCTTAATATAGCTGGTACAACGATGCAACATCTCGACCGAATGCGCTGAATGTTTTAGTCCTGGCTTGAAGCTAAAAATCAAAAGGAGAGGTGTCTAAACATTGGTGATTTGGTTTCAATTTCCAGAACAGTATTGTAACTTTAAATTTTAAATGTCCTCATGTTTTCATTGGGGGTCATATGTTATGATTCGTTAATGAAATTTCTTTTAAAAAAATAAAAATAAAAATTGCTTGATTGCACTTTTTTTTATAACATAAAACCTTTTAACAATAAAAAAATAAATAAACACGAATAAACAATATTTACCGAGCAATCGATCCACCATAGGTCGCACCCAAGCCAAATCTGAATAAACCATATTTACTGGCGATGTTAGAGGTGAACAATCGATAATCGGTATCGGTATTGGCCAATGTCAATATCGCACAAAACTTTTCGATATTGATATCAAATACTGAAATACCCAAAAAAATTGATATTGATTTTTCGGTAACGGTATCGATTATTACCAAAATACCAAAATATTTTTCCTTTTATTTTATAATTGTTTAAATTTTTTTAATGTTTTTAATAACTTTTATTAATTAAAAATAAAAAATAAAAAATCATGATATTTTTGTTTTCGCTTTAAAATTAGAAAATATATTCAATACTAATATTGAATATCAAAATATTAAAAAAAATCGAATTTCGATATTAATATCGATATCTATCGACGAATTTTTTTCTTGGATACATCTAATCAATCCATCCCTAATCCTCACCGCAAATTTCCTGGAACTGTCGCACCATCTAAAAACCTTCGTCAACTTGGACCAAAAGAAAGGCAACTTTCCCGAATCTCAGGAGAAATTAAATTATTAAATGATGGGTATTTGGTAATTCTGTCTTCTAATGTTATCGATGGCTTTGTCCTCGTCGTCTCCTTCGCTAAACCTGCAATTTGGCCTTGCCCCACCGGAAATTCCTACCCACGCTCCTGGTACTGAAGAAGGAGAATGGATCCTGGTCCGTAACCGCCAAACCCCCCCCTCAATCACCGAAAATTCCACTGAACCCCTCCTACCACCAGACCAACGGAAAAAAAACCCCTCTGGTCGTATCCAACAGCTCCGTCTGAACTCAACATCCTTCCACTTCTCAAATTTTCCACCATCATGGCAGAAAAATGAAATGTGGCGAGTTTTCTCTGGCTTCGGAGTCGTAAATGACGTTTACCTGCCGAGAAGTTCTTTGACTCAGGGCATGAGATTTGGCTTCGTCCGCTTCAGCAAATCATCGGTGACACCCCAGCTCCTGGAACGGTTGAACAATATCTGGGTCGGCTCTTACCAACTCAGAGTTACTGAGGCGCGAACTGGGCCTGGAACACAAAAGCCTGTTCAAAAAGCTCGATCCCCGGAGGAATCCCGCTCCCCTACTGCTGAAATTGCACTTACTGCCCCGAAATCTCACGCTGCTGTTACAACTTTGCAGTTCTCTCCAAACTCATCTGAAACTGAATGGCTCCCAAATTGTTTGATTGGGTTGCCAGCCCCATTACTAGATATATCCAGCCTGAATTCGATATTAGCGACGGCCGGTTATGCTGATAGTTCAGCTGCTCGTCTAGAAGGAGGTGAAGTGCTGCTGAAACTCTCGTCCGCGGCAGACCAAGATCGCCTATTAAATGACAATCAGACTTCGTCTCTTCTATGCTTACACTCTCTTCATCCGTGGAGGATGTTAAATGGGAAACTAGCCCGTTCTGTATGGATACAATTGCGTGGAACACCCCTCCACTGCTGGTGCCCCAGCTTTTTCAACATGATAGCCGAGCATTTTGGTTCTCTGATATTGGTGGACGAAAAAACCAGAAATCTTACCGAAATGCAGTTTGCTCGACTTCAACTGCTTACCACCTCCAACAACCAGATTCAACAATCCTTGGAAATTAAAACAGACGATAACTCATTTTTTGTCCAGGTTGAGGAAGAACATAAAGATCTTAGCTGGTTCCAACCCCCGGGCGGGTACGGTCAACCTTGGCGTAGTAATGGACAACGGACTAAACTCCCGGAATCTGAGTGGCCAATTCTACAAAATGGTAAGACTGTTCCATCTAAGGATAAATCTCCTATGGTAGCTGGGCCAGAAATGCTTCAACCTTCATCAGTCAATCAGGGGGTGGCTTCTACCTCATATGCGATGGTCGGTACGACGGAAGAATTCCTAGCCGGAATAGATATCTCCGATGAGAACCAGCTGCCGGAAAACGGAAAGGACAGAAAAGAGCCGTTTGAAACGGTACCCGAGTGTGAAAAGTCATCTGAGAGTCTCCTGTCACAATCCTGTCAGCTTTCGGAAGATAGCCAGCTAGCAAGGGAGCCCCACAACAAAAACCTGCTTGTTTCACACGAAATAGTATACGCTCAGGATCAGGATACTATGCCTATGCACATCTCCTCTAACACTCTGGTTGACGTGGAGGTCAACTTACTATCAAAATTCAATGATGAAGAATTGATGTCCCCCAGTAAACGTGTCCCACCTGGACTGCGAAACCCGAGTACCCAAATTCCTTATGGCAGTTTTATGGCCCTTCTGAATAAACAGCACGAGAGACTGGGTTTTCGACCTATGTCCCCTCTATTCCCTGCGAAGGCTAACATAGCTCCCATCACAGTGCCATTTCCTCCCCTACCTGAAGAAAACATCTCGCCCCAAACTTCCCAGGATTCAGACCCCTTCTCCCTCATGCCAATCCTGCTACTATCACCAAACTCCAGAAGGGCCCTAATTGACGAGCCATGTCCTCTTACAGATTCCGCCAGATCCTCTGACAAAAAACTGAAACTCCACACTCAGAAAATTCAGGAATCATCCACCGGCTCTCTAGAAAAACTAATAGATGCACCTGATCTTGGCGGAATGATCACCCCCAGACGGAAGGAAGCAGAACAGATAGTCGATCTTGCCCTTGACCTCGGGGTCTCCCTGAACACTCCTAGGGCTGACATAGTAAACCGGATCGAGGATCTAAACGCCAGGGACTCTGAAAGAAGAGAAAACCAAAGAAAATCAGCATCCGGCAGAAGTTCAGTATCCAAGTAATGCGCATCATATCTTATAACGCTCGTGGCCTTGGTATGAGGAGTAAAAAGCTGGAAATCCGTGAGCTAGTTCGATCTCAACAGGCGGATATGATTCTAATCCAAGAAGCAAAGCTGAGATCTGTCTCCCGTTGGACTTGTAGGCAACTATGGCCATCTGATGATTTTGACTGGAAACTAAATGAGGCTACAGGAAGTGCAGGTGGAATCCTGAGTATTTGGCACAAATCAGTTTTTAAATTGGTCAATTCGTGGACTGATAACAACCTCCTCGGTATCGAGGGTTTATGGGGTGCTGAAGCTCTCCCTGTCAAGATAGTCAACGTATATGCTCCTTGCTCACAGATTCTCAGAAGAAATCTTTGGGGTCATCTGAAGACACTTGTCCAGAGTGATCCCACGGCGCGTTGGTGTATCGCAGGTGATTTTAACTCAATCCGCAAAGTTTCTGAGAAGAGAAGCAGAGCCCCTCTGCCACTATCTAGTATGCGGGATTTCAACACCCTCATTCTGGACTTGAATTTAATTGATATGCCATTGCAAAAATCAAGGTATACATGTATAACCAGAGGAGGACAATGCTGCAGTCGCCTAGATAGGTTCCTCCTCTCAACCTCTTGGATAGACGCCTGGCCAGAGTTAAATCAGTTGGGACTGGACCGAGCTACATCAGATCATAGGCCTATCTTACTTCGATCAGCAGTGATAAAATGGGGCCCAAAGGTTTTCCGCTCTATCAACTGTTGGCAGGATGATAAGAGGTTTGGGTTGCTGGTCAAGAATGTATGGTCTGAGACAAGAGTAGAAGGCTTCAGAAGTTATGCCCTTCACGAAAAATTAAGAGTATTACGCCTCTCTATCTATGATTGGAATAGGAACTCATTCGGGAACATTGACAGGAAAACAGAGGAGCTCACGGCCAAGCTGAACCTGCTGGATGATCTAGCTGAACAAAACTCTCCCAGTCAGTCTGATATGCTTCTGAGAAAAGAAACTTGGGCTGAGTTACAAAAATCCTTACACCAAAAGGAGTCCATCCTGCAACAGAAATCAAGACTTCAGTGGATCCGTGAAGGTGATAATAACACCCGTTTTTTTCAAGCAAAAGTTAATGGAAACCGTAGAAGAGATGCAATTGTGGGATTGTACATAAATGGGGTATGGACAGAAGAAGTACAACAAGTCAAAGCCGGAATAAGGGATCACTTCGCGTCACAGTACTCAACTGAAGCATGGCGCCGCCCCTCTCTTCAACTACCTGCATCGGCGTCACTTACTACCGCAGAAAATGCATTCCTCATTGCCCCCTTCTCGGAGGAGGAAATCAAGTCAGCAGTATGGTCTTGCTCGCCCTCCAAATGCCCGGGCCCTGACGGCTTTAACTTTCGATTCATCCAATCAAACTGGGAAGTCCTAAAGGGCGATTTCATAGACTTCATAAAAGAATTTCATGACAGAGGCAGGCTGTGCAAAGGTATCAATTCTACCTTCATTACTTTGGCTCCAAAAATTGATAATCCAACCCTACTGGAGCATTATAGACCTATATCCCTTGTGGGTAGTGGCTATAAAGTGTTGGCGAAATTATTGGCAAACCGTATGAAGAAAGTCATGCACAAAATCATATCCCCAGCTCAATCAGCCTTTATTCAGGGACGTCAAATTTTAGACGGAATACTAGTTGCTAATGAAGCAATCCATAGCATCAAGATATCCAAGAAACCTGCGGTACTTCTAAAGGTTGATTTTGCAAAAGCTTTCGATACGGTCGATTGGAAATTTCTATTAGAAATGTTGCAAAAGTTGGGCTTCTGCAAGAGGTGGATTGAGTGGATATCAGAATGCATCTCCTCACCATTTGCTGCGGTTCTTATCAACGGTAGTAGCTGCGGCGAATTCAAACTGCACAGAGGCCTCAGGCAAGGGGACCCTCTATCCCCTTTCCTCTTCTTAGTGGTTGTTGAAGGCCTTAGTCTATTGCTGAACAAAGCTGTCCAGTTGAATAAACTGTCTGCAATAAAGGTGGGAAACACAAGCCTATCCCACCTACAATACGCCGATGACACGTTGCTCTTTGCCTCGGGTAAAAAAGGCAATATCAAAACTATGGGGCAGATTCTCAGGATCTTTGAATTGATTTCTGGCCTAGCTGTTAATTACTCCAAAAGCAGCTTATTCGGGTTGAATATGGAACCAGCCCGGACTGAAATGTATGCCAACTCGTTGCTCTGCAAGTCAGCTTCCTTACCTGACTATTACCTTGGTCTTCCACTTGGTGACAACCCGAGAAGAGCAAGGATGTGGAATAAGGTAATTGATGTTATTCAAAGTAGGATTCAAAAGTGGGAAAACAAGTATCTTTCGCTAGCAGGAAGGATCACGTTGGTGAAATCTGTGCTAGCAAGTCTGCCTGTGTATTACCTGTCAGTTTTTAAAGCCCCAAAAAAAGTGACTAAGAAGATTGACAAGCTCATGGGCAATTTCATCTGGAAGCAGAACTCCTATGCTTCTCACCCGATTCACTGGATAAGCTGGAGGAATCTATGCACAAAACAGTCTGCAGGAGGACTTGGGGTCCGGAATACACAACAAATGAATATGGCTTTACTCATCAAATGGCTATGGAGATGGCGTACTGTAGAGGATAGTTTCTGGACAAGAATAATCAATTCAAAGTACTTCAAAAAAAGGGATCCAGGGATTGATTGGAGTTTAATAACTATGCCTGATGTGATGTCCCCTTATTGGGGAGCTATATGGAAGCTCTCATCAGAATCTTGGCTAGAAAGCAAGATGAAAATGGAACTACACAGAGGGAACAAAGCATCTTTCTGGCAGTGTAGTTGGCATGAAGAGGGTTGTCTCGCTCTGAAATACCAGAAGCTTTTTCGTCTGAGTTCTCAGAAGGACAAAACAGTGCACGACCTCTACCCTATCAGTCAAACTGCGAGCAGTACATGGCCTCTACTTTTCAGAAGATCCCTGAGGTCGTGGGAACAAGATCAACTAGACAACCTCCAACAAACATTATCTTCTGTAAGACTGACTCAGGCTGAAGACAGGTGGATTTGGCCAGCAGGGGAAAATGTTCAATATTCAGTAGCTTCTGGATACTCCACCATACAAGCTCTCCAAAATCCTCACTCAAACAATTACAGCATGTTGGCACAAAACTGGGGGAAGATTGCCCCTAAGAGAATTCAAATGCTTTCATGGCGATTATTACAGGGAAGAATTCCTACCATTGATAATCTGTTAAATCGTGGTTTACAGTTTTCAGTTTCTGTTCAATTATGCGTTATGTGTGGTTTGGAAAAAGAATCTATTCCCCATCTTTTTATCAGTTGTGCAAATGCTCGAGATTTATGGCTATCTGCTTATCACTGGTTTGATTTACCCTATGCAGATCAACAGGATATCCCGTCTCATTTTCAATCTCACATGGCCGTTGTAGTTGAAAAAGCTGGTTCGGACGTCTGGAAAGCGATCTGGCAGGCGGTGATATGGTTCCTCTGGACTGAGAGAAACGCAATAAGGTTTGATTCAGAGTCTCCTAAGATTCAACCGTTGGATTGGGTTCAACAAACTGTCTGGAGCTGGCTAACTGCAAATCAACTCCTCCACAAAGGCGTCACCATCAGTGATTGGATAAGGCTTCCTAGCCACTGCTGTAATTTCAAATTCAGACGTAGAACAACCCCTTCACCCTTGTTATGAGGTCCCCATCTAAGATAGGCTTAAGATTTTGACTCGACTCTGCTTCTTAGAGCCTTTAGCCCAGAATGCAGGGGAGTATAGCCCTGTAAAATCTGTAACCTTCTGGTACTGGCTTCTTTGGCCGACAATTTTATTAATGCACACTTAAATTACCCAAAAAAAAAATATTACCACTAATAATAATATCCTGATAATTCATTGTCATGCCCACCTCTACTCCTCACGCTTGCGTACGCGAGCTTCGCTGTCTTTTTATATCTGCAAAGTCAGCGACTTCCTCCAACTCTGTCTGAATTTCTATCTTGTCCTAATTTCATTACAAAGACTCAAACTTTCCTGGACTGCCTGCCTGCCTGCCTGCATCATCATATTATTATTCAAGTACGTGCAGCAAGAGGCAGAAGATGGAGAACTACCAAGGCGATTTAACCGATATCCTACGAGCCACCGGCACCGCCAGAAGCGTCGGTGGAGAAACGACGGAGCTCGAATCCACCTCCGCTTCCACGTGGCAGCTCCCTAGCATCTCCGTGAACGTGTATGAAGATTTCGGGGATCCGTTTATCCACCTCAGAGATCCGCTCCTAACCCCAACGTTTTCCAAATTCTTCCACACTTCCACTTCGGGCTTCGAACAAACGGGAGGAGACGACGCCGTTTTGACTAACGAAGAGCTGAAAAGGCCGTCGAATATTTTCTCACATATGCTACAGATCTCACCGGATTTAAAGCTGCCGCTGCCGCCGCTGCGTAATTCTCCGTCTGTCCCGAGTTTTATTTTGATATCGCCTACTACCGCCAAAGGTGGCTGCTTGTCGGATAGCCCCGGAAGCCTGCAGATCTCGTCTCCGCGAAATGCGGGGATCAAGAGAAGGTGGAGAGATTTCCTCTTCTTGAAACAAATGAGGATTGAATTTATATTTTCTGTTATTTTATTTATTATTACAACTCTCATCATGCAGCTGCAGAAAATCATTAGTCTAGTCTAGTTTGCATTCAACTCTGCGGTCACACGTTGTTGCGGATTTCCAGATAGGGGTTTCTTCTGTTTTAATGAAGTGAAACTTGGTAGAGTTTTTTTTTCACTGAAAGGGTTTTGCGAAAGAAAGAACAAATCAGAACCAACAGGTTTAGCAGCAGTTTCTGGTAGCTCCTGATAGTCAGAAACAGAACTTTCTATCTTTCATCGTACTGTTGTCTGTATCCCACCAGAACACCTTTCTCTCTGCAGTCTGAAAAAATGACGAAATCATGCAGTTTGGAAGATGTGCCATTGGTTCAGATTTTAATTCGGGATCTTTGTTTGTTTGCTTTTTCCGTCAGAAAGAGCCAGGCGAAGAAAGTCGTATGTATACCGGCGCCGGCGCCGGCGAACAGCAGGCAAAGCGGGGAAATCGTACCTTCAGATCTTTGGGCGTGGAGGAAATACGGACAAAAACCAATCAAAGGATCTCCGTATCCGAGGTAATAAAAAAAGAAATACAATTTTTTTACACTTCCTCGAGTTCAATATTGATAAAATTAATCAAACTCACATCATCAATTGTAAAATGTCTGTTTTAATTCAAAAAAAAAATAGATTTTATTTCTTATTTTTTTTAATATTATTTCAATATTAAGGTCTTAAAACTCTGCTGTTTTAATTTTTTTTAGCCAAAATTACTTTTTTTAGGGCCTGTTTTGCGTAGCCTTCTTAAAATTATAATTGGCTTATAAGCATCTTTTTTCAGAAAATCAGTGTTTTGCGCAATAAACCTTCTACTATTTATTCTTATATTAAGAAGGAAAATTTTCTTAAAAATAAGCACCTCCTGACATGGTTTTTTTTACTTCTAGAAAATAAGCATCCTGACATATTTTTTTCTTTTTCAAGGCAATATTACCCTCATGAATTATTTTGTGAAGGTTATTTTGGAAATTTACTATTAATTTTGTAATGTATAATTAAAATAAAATTTTAATAATTATCTTTTAAGTACGTGCGCAAAACACCACCCCTTTTAAAAGTAAGAATAAGTAGTAGTAGAATAGTAGAAGAAGTAGAAAAATGCCTGCGCAAAATAGGGCCTTAAAAGTGGGTATGAAACAGACTTTTTTTTTACTTAGCTTCTTCTATTTTTAATAATTTTTTGTAATAATTCAAACTTCCAAAATGAGAGGGAGAAGGAGAAGAGAAGAAAACAAAAATGAAAAGTTGAAAAAATACTGAAAGTATAAAACATGTCCTGAGTGTGTTTATTATCTTAAATATTCGAACAATCTCAATTTTTATGAAGAGAATTTTTATAAAGAGAATTGTTTCCAAGTTTATAATTTAAACTTAATCCAGTTAAGAATACTGTCAAAATTTCCACTGTAGAAACAAATCTTACATTCTTACATTGATTTTTTTCAAGAATTCTTTTTTTTAGGTAAGTAGTTTCATTGATTAACTGAAGTACAAAAACGTACTGAGACTCTCAATGTTTCAGTGTTCTTCAAGAATTCTAATTCAATCACATTTATACATTAACTGGTGGTTAACTTTCTTGAGATGTTTATCTTCTTAGCGATCATGTTACAGTCTATCTAAAGAGTATATACTTGTATCATCGCATCTCCAGAGGCTACTACCGCTGCAGCAGTTCTAAGGGCTGTTTGGCAAGAAAACAAGTGGAGCGTAGCC